>PVHP010017819.1:0-33965 GCA_004024765.1 Zapus hudsonius | reverse complement strand
AGTCACATAGATCTGAATAAGGGAGCAGGAACATGCAGTGCCAGAGAACCTGTCATTCTCCGTCTCAGTCAGCCAGAAGCCTGCTGTGTCCTCCTCACAGAAAACCCTCAGCTCTCCAGGACTAGTGGCTGTAACTGGCACTCCCAGTGTCCACAGGCCCAAGAAAGAAATGACCATCCATAGTGGGAGACAGAATCCATGGATCTCAGTCAGGTGATGCTCAAGATCCACCAATTTCAAATGTGGAAGTGAGGTCTCCCGTCGCCATACCCAGAACAAAGAAGCCCAGGGTCTGCATGGAAGAATGCGCTCTCAGGGGACAGGGAGACGACTCAGCAGGGAAGCACACAAGCTGCACAAGCATGAGGCCCACATGGAAAGTTGGGCCTGGAGCCAGCGTGCTCCCTTAGTCCCAGTCCTCAGGAGGCTGAAGGGGGAAGGATCACTGTGAGTCTGAGGCCACTCTGGTGACACAAAGTGAGTTCCAGATCAGCTTTGGTTTCAGTGAGAACATTCTCCAAAACAGAAAACAAAACAAAAAATCATTTCAAAAACTGGACATGGCCATGCAATCCTGTAACCCAGTTATGAAACATACAGAGACAGGAAGATTTCTGGGATTATCCTGTCATCCAGCTCAATGTAAAAGAAAGAGCCCCAGGTTCAGTGGAAGGAGGCAAAAGTGGAGGCCATTTTACATCACCTTCTGGACTCTGTACCCACACATACAGGGTAAGGACTTCTGCACATATTCATGCAACACTTCTCCTTCCACCAACACAGGAAGAAATAAAAAGAGAAAGAGAAAAGAAAAGAAAAGAAAAAAGAAAAGAAAAGAAAGGGTGAAAAATGAAGGGAAACAATGCAAGCCCCTGGAAATATCAGATAGTTTTCTATGGAGCAGGAGGCAAACTCAGGAAAGTAGACACCAGTGAAAATTAAAGTCAATTAATGCAGTTAAGGTCAGGGCTTTGGCTGTCCAGAATTTCCCAGAATCACATTCCACACCCTCCTGTCCCTGTTTGGACAGATCCTCCAGGGATTAGAAGCCTGCATTAGCCATAAGCTTGCAGAAAGTCAAGTGATGCACTGCCCTTCTCTGTCCTTTGGAGGCTAATCATATTCACTAGGGCTGTCCAGAGCATGAAAAGGGCCCTTTGAGGAAGAAATCCAACTGTCCAGAAACCCCAGAGTGCTTTGGAACCAGCCCGGGACTTGCCTTCTCCCAGTGCTGTCTTTCAGCTCTAATGAGTGGCTGCTGTAGGCTTCCCTAGCTAAGGCTCCCTACAGGTAGCCTCTTGCCTCTCAGACTTCTTGGAATCATCCAAAAAGTCTTGCAGACCTCTCCCCATCATGGGTGCTGTTTGCTGAGACTGCTCTTGCCTGCCAATGAGGATCAAGTAAATTGTTTCTTTAATAAAATAACTCTTTAAAAATTATTTAATTATTTAAATATTCACAAGGAGACAGAGAATGGTCTCAGCAGGGTCTCTAGTCACTGCAAACGAACTCCAGATGCATGCACTATTTTGTTCATGTGGCTTTTCATGGACACTGGGGAAGTGAATCCAGGTCATTAGGCTTACAGGCTAATGCTTTAAGTGCTGATCTGTCTCTCCTGCCCTTTCTGGAGTTTTAACAATGTTAACTCTTATAAAACGTATTTTTATTTGCAAGCAAAGCGAGATAGAAGGGAAGATACACAGAGAATGGGAACACCAGGGCCTCCAGCCACTGCAAAAGAACTCCAGATGCATGGGCCACTGTGCATCTGGCTTTATGTAGGTACTGGAGCATCAAACTCTGGCTGGTAGACCTTGGAGGCAAGGGCCTTAACTGCTGAGCCATCTGTTCAGCCCCTAAATAAAACCAACTCTTAAACCTTAAGAGTTCTTGCCATTTTTGGGAGCCCAGCAGGTCTCAAGGAGTGATGAGTGAGTTGGCCAGTTGGGGACTTAGGGTACTTGATTATATATTTCACAATCCTGGCAGGCTGGAGACCAAAGATGACTTTATCTTCCCATTCAAGTCTGAAGACAAGAAATATCACCAATGCATAGCTTAAATACCATCAGATAAAATATTTTTAAGCTTAAATGTAAGACTTTTTGTTCTATTTGAGCCTTCAACCGATTTCATGAAGATCAACCACATTACTCAGTTTACTGATTCAAGTTTACTTACCCTCCCAGAAACACCACAGTGATTCTGACTACTCAAGGTGACACAAAAATCAACTTTTATTTTAATGTAAACCATTTTCTTTGTAATTGATACTCTCATTTTTTAAAAGCTGGGCAACAACACTCTATTTTCCACAAATACCAAATAGTAACACCTGAAGGCCTTTTGTTTTTCAGTTGTTTTGGATCAGGAGAAGGCCAGCAGGTCCTCCGAGTGACTTGGATGTGAACTGCATGGCATGGCAGTGCTCTGAAGATTCCTCTCAGCCTTCAGCTCCTCAGTGCTTCTTGGTATCCCAGTGCAGTGTCCAGATGGTCACACTTCATATGTAAGACTCCATCCCCTGAGGAGAAGTAGCTGTCAGGTGGTTGAGGGTGAGGTACACATGGACCTGCCAGCACTTCCTCCTCATTCTGCAGATCCAGCTGCTTTAGTGCTGTCTCATACAGGAGGTGGACATGTGGACACATGGACTTATAGGGGTGATGGGGAAGTGACAAGCACTGTACTCTCCTAGAAACAACACTCTACCCATTCAGCATTACGTGAATTAGAAAGCTTGTCAGTCCAGGTACTTTGCAGGCTTTATCAGGTCATCAGATGGGTTGATGGGGTGTGGTACAAGCAGGGAGAGTTAGGACAGAACACCTGCCTATTCTGTTGGAGAAGTAGAAAGAGATCAGCTAGCTTTCATTTTTTATTTCATAAGTATAATTTTCATTTTTTTCATGTGCATGTGTAGTATGCATATGTGTTTTCATGTATGTGGATGTGTTGATTTCAGATGTCTTCCTCCACTATGCTCCAAATTTTGTGGAGAGTCTCACTGAACCTGGTGTTCACCAATTTGGCAAGTCCCAAAGAAACAGTCCTGCTCACCAGTGCCAGGATTACAGGTGTGCACCAACATGCCTGGATTTTATGTGGGTACTTAGAATCTGAATTCAAGTCCTCAAGCTTGTATGGCAAGCACTTTACTAACTGAGCCATCTCCCCATCCTTTATTTAAGTGAAATAAATACTGTTGAAATTTGAGCCTGGTTTATGAACAGGCTTGCACATGCTCATTGAAAAGAACTTAGCATTCTCTTTACTAGGAAATATTCAGGTGGAATTAAAATACAGGGAGGGATCCTGATCACTTCACCAGTCACAGTACCTCCTCCTTCTCCCTTTTGCCCATAGCCAAGGTGCTGGCTAGGCTGAGGCTCGCCATGTGGCAAGGCCTAAGGCCTTTTCAAGGGTAAGAATCTAGATATGGAGGAGAGACAGGATCCTAGTAAGTGCATTACCATTTGATGTTTGGCTTCCTAGGAAACAAGCCCAGGAGGGACACACCACTATTCAGACTTTGGAGAAAGGACACACTCTTTTTTCGACTCCTTACATTACGAGACAGTGAACTTTGTATGGAAAGGATGTAGAGGGTTCCTCACCTCCTGAACAGTAGTTCTGTCCCCACTGGAGCTGCAGCAAAGTAATGTGGGTCCAGGACATCATGATGGAATGTGACTCACCAGCTAAGTGCAGGAGTCAGTCATGAAAGCTGAAAAGAGGATGATCAGTTCTGCTCTTTTGGTGACACAAAGTGTTGACAAATGTGAGTACCAGAAGACAAAGACACTGACTCTAAGAGCCCTAGAGAACACTTCACTTCCCTGAACCAGGTACAAAACTTTCCCTGAAAGGGGAGGGTGGGAGGGCGGAGCAAGATGGTGGATGAGTAACAGCGTCAACAGGACTCTCTCCGTAAAGGTTTGATTTTCCAACTGGCATCCAAACTTTGGACACCGGCTGTACATGAGCCCGGGACCTCCCTCCCCCAACCCCAGCTCCTGTGCCAGCACAGACGGGGTTCACCAGCAGCTCTCTGCTCCGCAGAGGAGCAGAGAGCTGAACCTTCCCCCACCCCAAACTCACGCCATTGTCCCCTTGTGGCAGGTTCTGAGCCCACGCCACCGATTGAGCGGCTTCCCCTCGCGGGCCCCCCTCCCTCCAGTACCAGATCCTCAGGCGCATTTCTCTCCACGACCCCCCCCCATACACAGGCAGATACGAACCTTGGGCAAACTGACCTAGCTTGGTTCCGGGGCCAGACTTGAGGCAGATACCGGGGAACCTTGGCAGACGCCGGTTCAGATGGGTACCTGCAAAGAGGGCACAGACTGTCTCTCTGTGGAGGTTTAATTTTCCAGCTGGGATCCAGGCCCCGAATCACAGCCAGACCTGAATCCAAGCCCAGCCTCTCCCCAGCTTCAGGACTTCCACAGGGTTCCCCAGCGGCTCTCTGCTCCGCAGGGGAACACAGAGCTGAACCCTACCCCCCACAAGCTCCTGCCATTGTCTTCTCCTGTTGGTTCCGAGCCACCGCCACCGATTGAGCGGCTTCCCTGAGCCCCCTCCCCCTCCCTCTAGCACCCAATCCTCAGGCACATTTTTCTCCAAGACCCCCCAGCATACACAGGCAAACACGATCCTTGAGCAAACTGACCTAGCTTGGATCTGGGGCCAGACCTCAGACAGATACCTGGGAACCTCGGCAGAGGCCAGTTCAGACGGGTACCTGACAGGAGGGCACAGGCGATCTCGGCGAGTACCAGGGATCACAAGCCACTGCCAGGAAGTAAAGTGGGCTGAATAGCACTCCCCAGGGTGCCTGAACCTCACTCCCCTATCTGGACATGGGCAGAAACCAACAAAAAAACCCACAGAAATCAAAGACAGAACTCCCCAACCCAGGGCCCCTAGTCCCATTATGGAACAGGAAAGTGGCAAGGAGGTAGAGGTAGCACATAAACAATCACAAAGAGAGAATAATATGACTCCTGAACACAACTGCAATGCAAACATTAAGCAGTTAATGTCTGATATGGAAATTCTGAGAAAAGACATGAATGAGATGAGGCTTTCTAATTCAAGCATAGACTCCAGACTGAATTTAATGGAGATAAATATGAATGAATTCAGAAACACATGAAGTGAATTGACGATTAATCAACTAAGGGAGGAGCTAGACAATCAATTGATTAAATTTGATGAGGACTTAAGAAAACTTAAAAATGATTATCAGGAATCCTAAGCAAAAACAAAAATAGATTGGAAATTGGATCTCACCAAAGAATTGGAGACTATAAACAAAATTATAGCAGAAGCCAATAATGAAAGGGAGATGTTAAAAACCTCCCTTGAATCAATCAGTCCCAGAGTCGACATTCTGAGGACAGACTCTCAGAAGTTGAAGACAAGTCAGAAGGAATTAATAAGGATGTCATAGGTTTCAATAAATTCAAGAAATCAAGTGACCAAATTTGAGGGATCTATGGGATACCATAAAAAGGCCCAATATTAGAATCATGGGGATCCCAGAGGGAGAAGAATCCCAGGCTAAGGGCATTGGAAATATCTTCAACAGAATTATTCAAGAAAACTTACCCTATCTAACAAGAGAAAGCCCACTCAAATTTCAAGGGGTCCAGAGGACTCCAGACAGACAGGACATGAAGAAGAATTCTCCAAGACACATTTTAATTAAGATGCCTAACATAGAAAGCAAAGAGAAAATACTCAAAGCTGCTAGTGGAAAGCAAACCATAACTTATAAAGGAAAAGCCATCAGACTTACCTCGACTTACCACGACTATTTGAAAACAAAGCCAAAATTTCTGAAGATCCTTCAAGAGATATCCCACACAGAAGAAACAAGAAATCTTCCTCAGAAGAGTACCAGAGATCAGACACGACAACCACAGTCAGTGCGCTAATAACAACACCACAGACAACAAACCCCATTAACCCTTCATCATGGCAGGGCGTAAAGCAAACCTCACAGTTATATCACTGAATATAAATGGACTTAACTCCCCTATAAAAAGACACAGAATTGGGCTGGAGAGATGGCTCAATGGTTAAGGCACTTGCCTCTAGTGCCAAAGGCCTTGGGTTTAATTCCCCAGTACCCACATAAACCAGACTCACAAGGAGATGACTCTAATTCTCTCTCTCTCTCTCTCTCTGAAAATGAATAAATAAAATTTTCTTTAAAAAGACACAGAGTTGCAGGGTGGATCAGAAAAAATGGACCCTTCCATTTGCTGCCTTCAGGAAATGCACTTTACTTCTAAAGACAGCAATCTTCTTAGAGTAAAATGATAGAAAACAGTGTATCAGGCATGTGGAAGTAAAAAGAAACCAGGTGTGGCTACGTTAATCTCTGACAAAATAGACTTTATACCAAAATCAATTAAAAAGGATAATGATGGTCACTTCTTAATCATCAAAGGAATGTTCCAGCAGGAAGATATCACCATCATTAACATATATGCACCAAATTTGGGTGCAACACAGTTCATAAAGGAAACCCTAGTCAAAAATAAAGCAGAAATAGACTCTAATTCCATCATAGTACGAGACTTTAATACACCTCTATCAGCTCTAGACAGATCAACCAAACAGAAGATCAGCAAGAACATAATTGAGCTTAATGACACCATTGACCAGCTGGGGATAACAGATATTTACAGAACATTCTACCCCAAAGACACAGAATATACATTCTTCTCAGGAGCACATGGGACTTTTTCTAAAATTGATGACTTCTTATATCACAAAACTTCCCTAAACAAATTCAGGAAGATCAATGTAGTTACTTGCATCATATCAGACCATAGTGCATTAAAGGTAGACGATAACAATGGAACAGGATCCAGAAAATACACAAAGTACTGGCACCTGAATAATTAACTCCTAAAAATTGATTGGGTCATCCAAGAAATAAAACAGGAAATTCAGAATTTCCTAGTAATAAATGATGAGATAACACATCATATCACAATTTATGGGACACAATGAAGGCAGTACTGAGGGGAAAGTTCATCGTGCTAAATGCCTTCATATCAAAGACAGGTCTCAAATCAATTGCCTAACCGCTAAGATCATTGGAACAGACTGAAAAAGCTAACCTGAGGAGCTCTACAATAAAGGAAATAATTCAAATCAGAGCTGAGATTATGAATTGGAAATAATGAAAATGATTAAAAAATAGATAAATCAAAGAGTTGATTCTTTGAAAAAGTTAATAAGATCAACAAACCCCGGGCCAATCTAATCAAACGAAGAAAAGAGAAAGCCCAAATCAACAAAATCACAAAGGACAATGGTGAGATCACAACAGATCCTGAAGACATTGGAAGAATCATCAGGTCATACTTCCAAAACCTCTACTCCACAAAATTAGAGAACCTGGAAGAAATGGATAAGTTTTTGGACACCTACCAAATGCCAAAGCTTAAACCAGAGCAGATAAAAGCACTAAATAGACCTACCACACCCACAGAGATTGAAGATGTAATCAAAAACCTTCCCAAAAGGAAAAGCCCAGGACCAGATGGTTTCTCAGCTGAATTCTACCAAGCCTTCGTCACAGAGCTGAAACCACTCTTTCTGAAGCTTGTTAGAAGCATAGAAAAAGAGGGAAGGCTTCCAAACACCTTCTATGAAGCTACCATTGTCCTAATCCCCAAACCAGACAAGGATGCAACAAGAAAAGAGAACTATAGACACATATCTCTGATGAACTTAGATGCAAAAATCATGAACAAGTCCTAGCAAACCGGATAATACGCTACATCAAAAATATTATCCACCAAGTTGGCTTATCCCAGAGATTCAGGGATTGTTCAACATACACAAGTCAATATATGTAATACATCACATTAATTGGCTCAAACACAAAAACCACATGGTTATCTCAATAGATGTGGAGAAGGCTTTTGACAAAATTCAACACCTCTTCATGTTCAAAGCTCTCGAAAGAATAGGCATAGATGGCCTATTCCTCAATTTAATAAAGACAATTTACAAAACTCCTAAAGCACAGATCATTCTCAATGGGGAATAACTCAAGGAGTTTCCAATCAATTCAGAAACAAGACAGGGCTGCCCACTCTCACCATAGCTCTTTAACATAGTGCTTAAAGTTCTAGCCCAAGCGATAAGACAAGAGAAGGGCATAAAAGGGATACAAATATGAAAGGAAGAAATTAAACTATCCCGCTTTGCAGATGACATGCTCTTTATATATCAGACCCAAAGAATATTATCAGTAAACTCCTGAAGGTGATTAATGCCTTCAGCAATGTGGCAGGATACAAAATTAACACACAAAAGTCAGTAGCCTTTCTATATGCAGAAGACAAGCAGACAGAAAAAGACATCAGAGAAGTCTAAACTAAATTAGGCTCAAAAACATAAAATCCTCACAAGCATACTGTAACCTAAAGAGTAAGTAGTGGGCATCAACTGGTAAGAGGGGCCATGAGTAGTAGGGGAGAATGTCTAAGTCTGTGAATAATTGAGCAGTCTGACAGCCCCAGGTCCTGGCCACCAGTCCCTTCCAAAACTGAGCTGTTGACCAAAGTGACCCATGAGGTTACAAAAACAAGACAGAATTCTGTCAAACTCTTGAATGCTCTCCCCAGGCCTGAGACAAAACCCTGAAGAAACTGCAGAATGCCATGGATCAACATCGAGAGTCCTTTCAAGGTCTGGGATGGTAACCAGCCCCCAGATGGCATTTAGTGCAGTGCTGGAAGGCACTGCACATGCTGCCAGGGGAAGCTGATCAATGACAGATGGAGTAAACAGACCACTGGCATAAAACACAGTCTGAGGCCATGAGTAGGCTGATCACATCTCCTACTGGGAGAGAAAAGCAAACTAAGAAAGGAGCACTTGTGCAATGGAGGAGCCTGGGCCTGGGGGAGACAATCAACAGCTATTAATTTCGGCCAAATATTCCACTCAGTGAGGGGGAACCCTTGATTGGAACTGGGGATTCAGGGCGATATGCACCGGATCCCTTACTCTTGGACTCCCAAGAAAAGTTGCACTATGTGAGTGACTGATGGGGAGGCTAATAAAAATAGAAGCTAGGTAATCCAGAATGTTGTATATTGTTATATATTTTGATATATATATATATATATATATATATATATATATATATATATATATTATAGATACATTGTTATATATATTGTATTGTATGTGTATGTTTTATATATATATATATATATATATATATATATATATATGCTTCATATATATATGCATATGTATATATATTGTTAACCTATACTTATCTCAATCTCTGATGGATACTGTGTTTGTATTTTTCAGAATACAGTGAGAGAGCTGTGGCCCATATAACCCCACCAGCCGACCGCAGGCAAAAAGAGGAGATCCTGGCAAGAGATGAGCTACCACAGTCATATTGTGGAAGATCCATAGGAAATCCTGCAGAGAATGACAGGATGAACAAGGGACCCACAGCCACAGCCATTCAATCAACACAGGATAAGCCAGTGAGACAGAAACCAATGATTCTTGACACAAAAATCGCTAAACTCACATCAGAGCATCCTTAATACTCACCCACCACAACTCAGGGAACTGAGTGGAAGAGGGGGCGGAAAGATTGTGAGAGCTGTGGTGGGGGAGAATATCAGAGGCATGGCACCCCTCAGTAACAACACACTTGGGTCAGGAGAACCCGGCTGAAGACTGGGCTACATGGTCCCCTACCACAAAGACTGATCCTGACGGCCCACAGAAGAGGATATCCAGCTGACTGGGGATGGGGAGGGGGGGCATTGAGGAATTGTGGATAATAACTCATTTTTTGCCCACTAAACAATATAACTCATTGTGGATAATAAACACACACACACACACACACACACACACACACACACAAATGGGAGGATGGAAGCATAGGGAGAAGAAACTAAAATCGATGTGCTGATGTTCCAGGGGAAGGTGTGCACACAGTGAAGGCCACCCCTTCATTTCCTGCAGTGCTTTGGTGACAATAGCGACCCTTGGGCCCCTTCCCCGCATTTAAACAATGACCAAAAGAATTATAAGAAACTTGCTCTAGGACAGTGAGTCAGAGAGGAATGGCCATTGACTGCCTTCATGTGGGATCAGTAAAGATACCAGGAGGGTACTGGAGAGAAGGAATGAGTCCCAGCCACTGAGACTTTCCCTGAGTCATGAGGACCAGGAAGGCTGGAGTTCTGCTGAGTCACTGCCCTATGTCATCCTTTCCACTGAATCTCATCTTAGTCTGGTATGCTTGCAAATAGAATTTGCCTATTAAACTACTTGAAAGAGTAGTTGTGCCTACAAAACCCTCACAAAAGCCCTGTGACTGCTCAATGCTCACACAACTCCATGAGTACATGTGTCTAGCTGGGTCAGTGACATGTCTGCTGTCAGCTCCTTCTGAGATGATAAGCTGTGGCAGACAGAGGAGGACCAGAAGGAGAGCATGCTTTCTTTCCTTATCTCCATGGGGCCAGGCAAGTGCTGAGGACAGGAGTCACCAGCAAACTGACCTCTACAACCACAACAAAGGCTTCTGAGCAGATTGACAAGAAAAGCCAGGCCCAGCTGGAAGGTCATTTGTTCTCCACCCTGAGCGATGAACTTCCCCCCAAAATGTATGAGTTTAACAAGGATCAGAGCAATGAGCTGAAACAAACAAGCTGTCATCATGCTAGTCATGGGCACAGGCTCCACATCCAGACTAAGCTACTTCATCAACAGATGTCTTGCAGGGTCCACATGCCTCTCCCCCAAACAGAACACTCTGACCTTAGCTTCACCAGGTACCAAGAGTTCCCTCCACAGGGAGACTTGTCTCAGCTCCACTAGGTTACAGTAATCTCAGCCCACCTAGGAAATAATGATTGTTAGCTAGCCTCAGGTTAACAGTGGTCTCAGATTCACCAGGTACCAAGGGTCTCCTTCCCTCAAGGAGATTGGTCTCAGCTTCATCAAGAATATAATGGTTGAGCTGAAACAGGTAAAACTGGTTCTTAATAGAACATGCTCCCTCATGTAATAGAGGTTCTGTTCTCTCCCAGGTAACACCCATCACAGATCTCCCAGGTAAAACCATGGCTCTGCTACACAGGTATCAGTTGTCCTCAGCCCACAAGAAACTGTATGTCTCAGCTCTCCCAGATAACAAAGGTTTCTGCTCATACAAATAACTCTTGTTATTTAACTCATACAGTTTAAAACAGATCACAAATCCTCCACTAACTGTGGTCTCAACTCAAAAAATGAAAAGTGGCTCTCGGCTCCTCCAATTTAAGAGTGTTTATGATTGCATGCCTCACACACAAACGAAGAGTGGGTGTTGCCTCAAACCATTTAAGTAACAGAGCTCCTAGGTGGCTCAGGTGACAGTGGTCTCAGATACGCCTGTTAACAATAGTCTTAGTTCTCCAAGAGAACAAAGACCTCACTCTCCAAAGAAGCAGTGCTCTCAGCTATTTCAGGTAATAGCTATTCTCAACCTACACAGGTAACACTAGTTCTAAGATTATCCATTTAACCATGATCTCAGCTTATGAAAGCAGGAAAGGTTCTCAATTCAACAGGGAACAAGCCTTCTGGGGTCTTATAGGTAACCGACATCCCAGCTCCCACAGTTGACAGTGGTCCTTAGCTCACCCAGGCAATCTTTGTTCTCAGTCTGTTCAGACACAAGTGGTCTCTGATCCCCAGCTAACCACTGTTAACAGCACTGCTCACCGCAGACAGGAAATAGTGTTCCTGCACTCTCTAGGTAACAGGTCTGAGATCAAGTAGGAAAACATAGTCTTACCTTTGCCAGGTAACAGCAGCATCTGCTACCACAGATAAAATCAGTTCTGAACTTACCTTGGAAACTGGTCTCCAGCACTGCAGTCACACAGGATATCAGCATATCAGACATTCCCAGCTGCCACATGGGGCAGTGTTCTTAGATCATCCAAATGACATCACTAGTTGTGAGTTCTGCAACTTAATGATTTTCTCAGTTCCATTAGGAGACATGTTGTAGTCAACACATGCAGCTGGGATGAATCTTCAAACCAGGCACAGTTTATGGGAGAAAAGGATTTATTTGTAGCTATAGATACAGGGGAAGCTCCAGAATGCAAAAGAGGCTTCTCCCTTTTCACAGGTCCAAGCACAGAGAAAAACCCATCACCTACACCACAGACACACACAGAACAGGGAACAGGTGGGGGGGGAGAGAATTTTTTTCTTTATATAGGCTTAAGGTGGGGTCTTGCAACCCTATCCCAGACTTAATGACTTCCTGAGTCTCTGGAATTTCCTTCCTGCATGGCCCACACAGGAAAGTTTGTTTAATTCCAGCTTCTTTGAGCTTCTTTATATCCTGTCCCTTGCTGAGAGGCTGCCTTCCTGTAGACATCCTCAGAGACCCACCCAAGAAAATTAAAAAGATCAAGTTGACAACAAAACCTAACCATCACAAGTCCACCCCTTGTCAAGTTGACATCAAACCATATCTACTTACATCATGCTTAATTTCTAAATGAAGACAGTAACAAGGTCATAATTCTGCCTAAAATTATATAACTCTCACGTACAACTGGAAATGCATAATCTCCCCACAAGACAAGGCAAGGCCCCTTAACTTAGAGTTTTGTAAAATCAAAACAAGTTACACTTAATGGCACAGAGTAAACATTTTCAAATTCAATGAGCCATATAAAGAAAGACTGGGCCAAGACAAACTCAACATTAGGCAAACATCCACATCTTCAGTTCAAGTCTCATAGCACCACCAGTGACTGACAGTCTCTGGATATTCCGATTCTGTCCCTCCATCTTGGCTGAGTACCTGGGGAAACTTCCATTCCAAGCCAACAGTGCTCCCTGCAAAGTCCTGGTATGTCCAAAACATCTTTGGGTCTCTAACGCAAACCACAGTACATCATCAATGGCTTCACTGCCCAATCAGGGACTTCACACCCTGTTCCAAATACTGCATCTCAGTAGCGGCTCCTGGAACCGTGTGCACTTCATGACCCACTCCATGCATGCATTCCTCATGCTTCTAAAAACAATACCAAGTATGCAGGATACAGCCATGTTGTTAATTCAGATACAAAATAAACGTGACCTTGAAGAGAAGATTCCTTTCTTTCAGCGATTTCCTTTCCAAAGAGTTTGCACAGTCCGATTTTCTGTCGTTCCTGGGTGGAAACACCTCAGGCATCTCTCCATTATTTCAATGTAAAGCAGTTGAGCCATAATAAAAAGCCAGTCTCCGCCAGTAAATTAAACTTGCTTTGAGGTTTTTCTAAATTCAAATCTTAAATTCTCAGGCTCATATCCATAGCCAAGTACACAGTCCATTACCTTGGGAAACGATCTGTCACTTCAATTCACAGACAAATCTGAAGGTTCAATTAAACACTGTCTCAGCTGACCAAGATGATAAGGCCTCTCAATTCATCATGGAGCAATCCATCTGCAGTCATAATTGTAATGGATGTCCCTCCTTGCATAGATGGCCATGGCCACCGAAGAACATGGGCTACAGTGGTCTCAGAGCTCCAGATGAAAATGGATTCAATTCATTGTGTTAACAGTAATTTCTCAACACCATTGTATCAGTGGTGTCTGCTGCCTCTGGATACAATGTTTTTCAGGTAGCTAACAGTTTACAGTAATTGTCACCATACAATCAATAGTGGTGTCAGCCATTTCAAATAACAAGGATCATAGGTGACCAACGTTTTACCACCACTACGTATGTCACCTTGAATCCACCTAAGGTTACTTTCTTCTTGGTGCATGTACATAAAAGCTGTCTCATCTCAGGAAGCTGAAGTCATCTCAATGACATAAGGACTCAGAAGGTCAAAGTAATCACCATATCATCTGACCAAGGTGACAAGGCCTTTAAAATCTTCAGAGAACATTCCTTATGGGGTCTCAAGTGTAAAGCTCTTCCCAGCACACACAGCTGACAATGGTTCTCTACATAGTTCTCTTAGCTCCAGATGAACATGGAATTAACTCATTTGTTTCCAGAATTTTCACAACACCATGAAAATAGTGGTCTCTGTTCCTTCAGGTTACAATGTATCTCAGTCTTGTCACCTTCATACAATCACCAGTGGTCTCAACCATTCCAAATTACAATCATCTCAGATCACCAATACAGAGCTTTCTATACTGATATCACCACCATCATGTATCTGTCATTGTGAATCCCCAAGGTAACATTCTTCTTGGTGAGTGTAAATAAAAGTTGTATCTGCTCAGAAAGCTGAAGCTCACTCACTGTTTTTCTTATTTTTCAGGTAGGTAACAGTGATTCTCAACTTACCTGTGAAGTGATCTCAGCTACATAAGTTCACAGAGGACTCATATGGCCCAAGTAACCATGATCTCAGCTGCCCAAGATGACAAGGCCTCTCAATTCACATGGAACAACCCTTCCGCCATCAATATAGGAATGGATGTCCAAGTAACCACAGCTGAAGTGGTTCTTAAATCACACAGGTTACAGTGGTCTCATAGTTACCAGTAATTTCTCAATGTCACGGTAACAGTGGTCTCTGCTCCCTCAGGTTACAATGAGTCTCAGGCCACCAATGGTTTACAATGCTTGTCACTTTATACATCAACAGTCATCTCAGACAATGTAAGTAACAATCATCTGAAAACACCAAGGTACAGCTCTCTCAGTGAACCCTGATATCCACCATTATGTATCTGTCTTCTTGAATCCCAAAGGTTACATCTTCTTGGTGCATGTCCATAAATGTTGTCTCAGCTCAGGAAGCTGATTCTCACTCTTTTTATTTTTCAGGTAATAGTGTTTTTCAACTTACCTTTCAAGTGATCTCAGGCACATAAGATCACAGAGGACTCCTGAGGTCCAAGCAACCAATGTCTCACATGACCAACATGACAAGGCCTCCCAATTCATCAGGGAACCATCCTTCAGGCATCATTGTAATGATGTCCCAGCACACAGCTGACAGTGGCAATCAAAGCACGCAGGCTACAGTGGTCTTAGAGCTCCAGGTGAACATGAAATCAACTCATTGTGTTAAGAGAAATTTCTCAACACCATGGTAACAGTGGTCTCTGCTGCCTCAGGTTATAATGATTCTCAGGATGCTAACAGTTCACAATGCTGGTCACTTCATACAATCAACAGTGGTCTCAGCCAACTCAAATCACAGTCATCTCAGAACATCAAGGAAGTGCACTCTCAGTGAACACTGATATCAACACCATCATGGATCTGTTTTCTTGAATCCCCAGGGTTACATTCTTCTGGGTGCATGTGCATAAAAGTTGTCTAAGATCAGAGAGCTGACCTTCTCTCACTGTTTTCTGAATTTCCAGGTATCACTGATTCTCAACTTACCTGGGAAGTGATCTCAGTCACATAAGTTCACAGAGGACACAGATGGTCCAAGTAACCACCATCTCAGATGACAAGGCCTCTGAATTCATCACAGAACACTCCTTATGGGGTCATAAATGCAATGCACTTCCTAGAACACAGAGTTGACAGGGATAATCAAAGCATGAAGACTACAGTGGTCTCACAGCTCCAGATGAACATGGAATCAACTCACTGAGTTAATAACTTCTCAACAGTATGGTAACAGTGGTCTCACCCAACTCAAATGACAATGATCTCAGATAAACAAGGTACAGATATCTCTAAGAACACTGATTACCACCGTCATGCTTCCAATTTCTTGAATCTCCAAGGTTACATTCTTCTCCGTGAAAATACATAAAATTTTTCTCAGCTAACAGAGCTGATTGTCACTCACTGTTTTCTCTGATTTTTCAGGTAACAGTGATTCTCAATTCCTGGGAAGTGAACTCAGCCATGTAAGGTCACAGAGGACTCGGATGACAGGGCTTCACGAGTCATCACAAAACATCCCTTATGAGGTGAGAAGTGGAATGTACTTCCCAGCACACAGATGACAGTGGTTTTCAAAACAATCATGAAGGCTAGAGTGGTCTCATAGCTCCATAGACCAAGGAATAAACTCATTTGTTACCAGTAATTTCTCAACATCATGAAAACACTGATTTTACCAACATGATGCATCTGATTTTTTGAATCTCCACAGTTAAATTCTTCTCATTGAAGCTACATAAATGTATTCTCAGCTCAAGAAGCTGATGCTCACTCAGAGTTTTTCTGATTTTTCAGGTAACAGGATTCTCAACTTACCTGGGAAGTGACCTCAGCAATGTATAATCATAGAGGACTCTGAAGATCTAAGTGACCACCGTTTCAGCTGACCAAGATGACCTAGCCTCTAAATTCATCACAGAACACTCCTTAAGGGGTCAGAAGTGGAATGCACTTCCCAGCACACACAGCTGACAGCGGCAATCAAAGCATGCAGGCTGCAGTGGTCTCATACCTCCAGGTGAAAATGGAATCAACTCATTGTGTTAAGAGTAATGTTATTTCTCAACACCATGGTGACAGTCTTCTCTGATCTCTCAGGTTACAATGATACTCAGGTCCTTAAGGGTTTACAGTGCTTGTCACTTCAATCACTGTCTGTCTCAGCCAATCCAAACACAATGATCTCAGATCATCAAGAAAAAGCTGTCTTGGTGAACACTGATATCAGCAACATCCTGTAGCTGTATTCTTGAATCCTCAAGGTTAAGTTCTTCTTGGTGCAATGTACGTAAAAGTTGTCTCAGCTCAGCTAACTGAGGCTCACTTACTGTTGGTCTGATTTTTCAGATAATAGTGATTCTCAACTTACCTGGGAAGTGATCTCAGCCATGTAAGAACACAGAGGACTCTGAAGGTCTGATTAATCACCATCTAAGAAGGTCTGATATTCACCATCTCAGATGACTACAATGAGAATGCCTGTCAATTCATCAGGGACAAATACATCTGTGGGCGTAATGGTAATCAACATTCTAGTACCCACAGCTGGCAGTGGTTTTCATAATTCAGGCTATAGTGGTCTCATAGCTCCAGGTGACAATGGTCCCAACTCATTGGGAAACAGTTATTTCTCAACACTATAATATTATAGTGGTCTTTGCTGCCTCTGGTTACAATGATTCTCAGGCTGCTAATTGTTTGCAATATTTGTCACTTCATACAATCAACAGTGATCTTAGCCAATCATAATCACAACAATATCAAATCACCAAGGTAGAGCTCTCTCCTTGAAACTGGTATCACCACCATCATGGATCTGCTTTCTTGAATCCACAAGGTTCCATTCTTCTCTTTGCATGTGCATTAAAGTTGTCTCAGCTTAGGAAGCCAAGGCTCATTCACTGCTTTGCTGATTTTTCAGGTGACAGTGATTCTCAATTTACCTTGGGAAGTGATCTCAGGCACATAAGATCACAGAGGACTCAGAGGGCCCAAGAAATCACCAACTCAGTTGAGGAAGATGGCAAGGCCTCTCAACCACAGAACATTCCTTATGGGGTCATTGGTGCAATGCATTTCCCAGCCCACACAGCTGACATTGGTTCTCACATCACACATGTATCTGACATCTCAGATCCATGGGGTGACATTCTTCTTCAGTGTTCTACATTAATAAGGTCTCTCTTTTCCCACCTAACACTCTTCTCAGAACATACATGTTTTACTGCTCAGATCCATGGCATAACATTCTTCTCGGTCTATCCACATTAATATGGTCTCAGCTCACAAAGTTAACAATACATTTCATCTCCCAATGAGATAATTTCTGATTCATCCACATAAAAAGGTCTCAGCTCACCATATAGTTGTGGTGATCAGCCCAAAGGAAACTATGGTGTTCTGCATTCCCATGAAACTAGTTTCTCATCTTCTTCAGGTATCAGTAGTTCTAGCCCAACCACAAAAGAGTAATGTCATGCCTTCATTTTCTTCTTCAAGGCAGGGTCTCACTCTACCCCTGGCTGACCTGGAATTCACTCAGCCTCAGGTTGGCTGAGAACTCACAGAAATCCTCCTATCTTAGTCTCCAATGGTCTGGGACTAAAGGCATATGCTACCATGCCCAGCAGTGGTTTCATATCTTATGGGCATCATTGCTTCTCCAATTTCTCAGGTACATGCATCTCTCAATTTACATTGGGAATGCTGGTCATGGTAACTTCATATCAAAAAGGTCAAAGGTGAGAAAAGTAACATGGTTTTCAGTTCACAAGGCAAGCTGCTCCCTCTATTCCACAGAAAAGAATCCTGCAGAGGTCCTACAGGAAGCAGATGGCTCATCTCACAGCTGACCCTGGTTCTCAATGCAGGCAACAGTAGTCCCAGCAACACCGGGTGACCATGAAGTCCTGTGTTGATGGTTATTCTTCAATATCTTGGTTTTCTTCTCCATAGGAATAAAGTTGTTGTCAGCAGTACCCCAATTAACAAAGTAGTCATATCATGGAATTCACAGTGATCTCAGATAGTTCATATATACAATGACCTCAATCACATATATACATCTTCCCAGTCCACCATCCTAACAGTCACCTCAGGTCACCTGGGTAATATACATCCTACACCCATATGGCCTTCTTGACAATCCAAGGACAGTTTTTCCCAACATATCCAAGTTACCTTAGCTTGGTATGTGGATGCTGGTCGTCTGGTCAACAATGAATTCTATTCTAGGGGAACTCAAACCACAGGTCTCACATAAAAAATCCTCCAAAGAAAAACAACTTGTCGAGGATCCTTACTGACAATATTTTTAGGTCGCCAGATAGCAGTAGTCCCCCAATTACCTTGGCATAGTAGTCATAGGCCTTAGCAGTTCACAGCTTCCACAGTTTTTCACATAATGTTGATGATCAACTTACCTTTGAGAAGGTGACATCAACATCTTCAGAGAAAAGGAAGCTGATGAACCAGGTGTCTCAGGTCTCAGCTCACCAATGTCAAACTTTCTCAACCAAAAGGAACAATCCTTCTAAGGTAATGAATTCAACAGAAAGCCCAGACCCCACAGCTTACCTGAGTTCCAACCTCTTGCAGATGACAGTGGTCTCAGGAGTACTTGCGACAGTGAGCTCATTGTGTTAACTCATTCCTCCACAGCACAGAAACCATGGACACTGGTCAGGTGACAGTTGTTTTCAGACACCACCCAGTTAACAGCAATTGTTAACATATCCAGTGACCCATGTGGCCAGTCTCCCAGATCATCCATGAACAGCTTTCCCAGCTCACATTAGTGAGTGGTCTCAGCTCTCCAGGTAACACTCATCTCAGCGCTCACATGTTTCTGACGTCTAAGATCACAGGGTAACATTCTTCTCCATGTATCCACATTAATAAGGTCTCAGCTCACAAAGTTATCCTTATCTCTCTGAAACCCAAGGAAATCATTTCTACTTCATGTCCATAGCAATGGTCTCAGCTCTCCCAGGTAGTTGTGGTGATCATCCCAAAGGAAATTAATGGTTTCCTCTCCATTGGAACTACTTTTTCAGCTGTATCAGGTGACAGCAGTTTTAGCTCAACCACTAAATAGTTATCTCATGCCTATGTTTTCTTCAAGGCAGTGTCTCACTCTAGCCCAAGCTAACCTGAAACTCACTCAGTAGCCCCAGGCTGGTCTTGAACATATCCTACATCAGCCTCCCATGGGCTGGGACTAAAGCAGGTACACCAACCAGGGATCTCATATCACCCAAATTAACAGTGGTGATCAGCCCCAAAGGAAGCAATTGCTGTAAAAGCAATGTATCAATTTTCTCAGTTCTAACAGGTTACAGTAGATCTCAAATTAAACAGGAAATAGTCTTAGAAGTTTGACTATTTCTCTGACTATCCAGTGAACAGTGATTCAACACTTACCTTGGGAAGAGCGATCACAGCTCCTTCAGAGCAGAGGATGCAGACGAACCAGGTAGCTGTGACCTCAGGGCCCCAATGTTGTGATGTTCTTCAATTCTTAGGAAACAGTCCATTTGAAGTCATAGGAGCAAGGCTGTCCCAGCTGCTACAAGTGACAGAAGTTCTAAAATGAGATGAAACCATGTTACTTGTGTCAACAGCTTTGTGTGTGAAGGTGTTCAGATTATTAATGTCACATTCTAGTCACTGATACTCACTGTTTTCAAGGAAATAATGATTTTAACTTACCTTGGGATTGATTCTTATCATAGGTGATGCACAAGGACGATGCTACAATGGTCTCAGCTGACCACTTTTACAATGCTGCTTAATTTACAGGGAAGAACCCTCCTTAGGTCTTAAAAGTACCAAGCTCCCAGCTATGAAATCTAATAGTTCTCTGTTAATCAATGATAAAATTCTTCTTAATTCATAGGGAAGAATCCTCCTCAGGTCTTAAGAGTACCTACTGGCTAAAAAAACTGACAATTCTCAGCTCATCCAAGCAACAGTGGTCTCAGCTGACCTGTGTTCCAATGTGTCTTAAACCAACAAGGAACAAGCCTCCTTAGGTATTAGAGGACCACTTCACTAGACAAAAGGAGTTTTCATGAAACTGAAAGGAGTTTTCATGCATCAGTGGTCTCAGTGTTTCCAGGTGACACTGTCTCAATTCATGGTGTTAATGGTAGTTCTCTGGCATAGTGACAGTGATGGTGGATGAAACTGACCGTGGTTTTCTGCTCAGTAGGGATGCTATTTCTGGCTGGTACACCTACACCTCACATCATCCATGTAAGAAGCCATAATCCTAAAAGGATCACCACTTATGTCCTCTCAAATTTAACAACTTTTCCAGCTCCATCTGGTAACATTGGTTCTCACCTTATCCAGTCATCAGATGCATCCATTAGATTATCTTGGAGTGTACATGATTGCAGACAGTATGTGTAAGACTGGATTTTCATACATAAATTCTTCCAGTCTTAGCTTCCTTGTCAAGCCAAATCTTTGAGCTGAAATTTGTCAGGAAGTTGAACACTCATCTGAGTTGGCTCCCATGACACTGTCCAAGCCCTGATTAGAACCTTGATTAACCAGGCAGGCACCCACTGAAGGACAAGAGACAAGTTACTCCCTTCCTTTGTGGTTTCCTGTGGTGCCTGCTTTGGCATGATGCAGGGTCTGAGGAAGAGAGAGCTTCTTAGGGGTCCCAACCTTTTTAGGTAGCCTGGCATCCACTGACAGTCAAATGAGAGACAGATAACATGGAAGGCTTGGATTTGATACTGAGGGCTTGGGCAACCTGTTCTTGAATGTATTTCTGTGTTTTCCACTCTCAATCTGCCCAGCATTGTAATTCAGATCCTCCACGAGCTGACCTGGGTAAGCATCCAAGGGCAGGCAGTGGGTGCTCAGAGCTTGTCTCAGGGACAGCAGTAATGATGGCCACATTTGGTTGCTCATGAGGTCCAGGATGGACAAGAACAAGGAGCTGGGCAGTGTGGGTCAATCCTGTGTTCAATAGTGGAAGGCTCTGGGTCCAGGAGGGTTCACTCATTTCCAGAATTCCAGTCAGCTGGATGGATGGCAAAGCAGGCTGTGGCAGGCAGGAAGAGGTTGGCAGAGATGCAGGTGTGACAGGCCAGGGGTTAGACTGCACTCACAGGGTATGGTGGACATGGTATGTTTCTGCATCTGAGGATTCAAGCTATTGGAGGCCGTAAATATTTACAAAGTCCTGTGTAGTAAGCCTGCCAAGATTTTCTTATTTACCTTATTTTCTAAGCAACACAGGGTGACAATAACTCTGCAATATTCCTGAAACTACTATAAGGATGATCTAAGGTGGGCAAAAGGACAAGTCAGATATCTACAAATATGCTGCCATGTTTAGCAAATTGAATATCAAAGTGTAATTGTTTAAATTTATGGATATACAAGTACACTGTGTAATGATCAAATGACAAAAGTAACTAGTATTTATATCTGATTGACTTTTTAAATTTTTTGAAGAGCACATGATAGGTGTACACTTTTCCAGGGCACAGTATGATCTATCAATGCATGCATACACTGTGTGACATCATATCCATGGAATTAGTGTCTCCATCTCCTTACAACTTATGTTTGGAGGTTGTGAGCTCCTCTTTTTTAGCCATTCATAAACTACACATCATACCATTCTTCCTGGTACATTTCCACAGGCATGCAGACCTCCTTCTGCACTTGTAGGATCCCTGGGAGCTCTGAGCTTCCCTGTGTCCCCTTCAATATGCTCAGGACTCTCCTGGAGCTCCTCCTGCAGGACTCCTGAGACAGCACTGGAGCTTGTTCTCTTCCTTCTGAGGACTGGAACCTGTCATAAAACCCCACCCAGCTTCCAGGTCTTTCCTTTAAGGGATTCTTACAGCAACCATATATTTTCTTCGCTACATTTCATGAGGATCAGATGTTTGATATTTTTTTCAGCCATGATTCCACAATGTATTTGAATTCTTTACCCACCTTTTGTTGACCAATTTCTTCCTTCGTTTAAATCCTGCCCATGTCTTTTATTGGAAGTGTGGACTCACTGTAGCCCAGGCTGGCTTCAACCTGTGTAGCCAGGGATGATGGACTTATTTCCTGATCCTCCTGTCTCTATGTCTGAGTGTTAGTTACAGGTATGTACCACAATATCCAGTTAATGCAGTTTTGGAGATCAAATCCAGGACTCCATGCCTCCTAGAAAGAGTATACCCACTGAGCCACATCCCCAGTTCCTTCCCCTGTCTTTTGTTGGAAACTTTACTTTGATTTTTTAATTCTTGCCCAAAACTGTAGTTGGCTTTTTAAAATTTATGAATACTCAGGAGCTTCATTTATGGTGAAACAATTCTACTTCAGGTATCTTTCTAGAAAGGATTCATGGAGTGAGCAGGGAGAATGTAGAGTTTGAATTGTTTCCTGTTTGCCAAGCCTTTCACTCTGTGGACAGTCTCTGCTTGGAAAAGCTGTATCTTCAGTCCATAAAAAGCCCTGATGTGCCACCAGCCCTCACTTCATCCTCAGGCATTCTGCTAGTTGCGGCCCCGCCCCTGTGCCTGTGCTCTCTCCCACAGGGAAACCCACTTCCTCCTGATATGGTGGACTGTTCTTGGATGTGCCCACACCTGATCCCTTAAGGATTCCAGGGCCTAGTGGTGTCCAGATGCCCTGTTTGTTGGTGTTGTAACTGGTTTTATTACAGCAACAGGTTCTATGTACCATCCCCATATGTCTCCCCAGAGTTTTCTGCCTCTGGTACCTCGTCTCTTCAACTGTGACTGGGGAAACAGCTACCCCCTTATGTCACGGAAAAGTGAGTTTTCTGACCAGTGCATTTATGGCATCACAGTGTTGCCAGTTTCCTCACACAACCTGCACAAGCCTGCACCCATCAAAATGTTGGCACAGAGGACAAGAAGAATGAGACATCAAAGCAGTAGAACTACTAGAAAAGAAGAGGGGGCTCACTGGATCAGGATGATGGAGGTCCAAAAGAAATAGCATATTTACAGCAAGTTCATGTATTAAAATTATCAGTAAACACGCTAAGAAAGAAGGAATGAGTTATTGCCTCTGCCTTATTGGCCCCACTCTTGTCTGTGCTTCTCACCTGGGCTCACTGACCTGGATCTGTTTTCAGGAAACTGAGCTTTCAGTGTCAGCAATTACATTTCGACATTTGAAGTGGACTGACACAAGGAAGTGCATGTGTCACTTCCAGCTTCATGAAACCAGACTCTTCAATGAGAAACATCACCTGCAGCCTTAGAGGACCCCTCTTCCTGTTTCCATAAAGAGCCCTTTAGACATGAAAATCTCCCACAGTTCCCTCTGCTTCATACTTGCTCTTCTGTAATTATAACCATTTATTTTCTATAATTGAGGAAAGAAACCAAAGAAAGCAGAGTGACATTTTATATATATCAGAGAAGCAAGCCCACAGTGTGGAATTTGTTAGTTTCTTACTGCGATGACAAAATACAAACCAAAGCACCTTAAGGGTGCTTATTGTGATGCTCAGTTTGAGGGTACAGACCATCATGTCAGGGAAGGCATGGTGGCAGGAGCACAAAGTGGCTGGTCACATTGCATCCATGGTGAAAAAGAAAAGAATGGTGATGTGGTGATGAGCTCTCTTTCCACTTCTTCCTCTTTTATTCAGCCTGGGATCTGTGCCCATATGTTCTCCCTTCTCAGTTAAGCCTCTCTGGAAATATCCTCACAGACAGGCCCAGAGGGTGCCTCTCCACAGTGACTCCAAGCCCAGTCAAAGTAATCAGAGAAAAGCCCAGGACTGTAGAAATCACACAACCTCTCACAAACACTCCTTCACTGATAATGGAACTACAGCCAAAGAAACTTTGTGCAAACTCAAAATATCATAAGGTAAAAATTCTCTCTCTCTCCTCTCTCTCTCTCTCTCTCTCTCTCTCTCTCTCTGTGTGTGTGTGTGTGTGTGTGTGTGTGTCTGCCTATATACTGAACCAAGGGCCCCGTGCATGCTAGGCAAGTATTGTACTACTGTGCTCTACCCCAGTCAAAAATTCTTTACTCCTTCCTAGCACACTGAACACATCAGCTCAAACTCCAATACCTGGAATGTGCTCAGAACATTTCCACTGCCTGCAGGAGAGTAAACTTATTTATAGTCATGTGTGAACCTGTTGAATGCTTTTCTTAGTGTGGTAAGCAGAATGGTTGCATGTGATAACTTTGCCTCATTGTGAAGTCAACCCATGGCAGACTGGGGACAGGCCATAGGGAACAGCAGTGAACAGGTAGTGAACAGGAAACTAGAAATTCAGATCTTCTCTTCCTGTGAAGAGTAAGGGCAGGTAACAGCCATGTGCTTCTGATGTCTAATGTCTTCTGAAGATGAGGGCTCAGAACTCGGCCATCATGAGGAAGCTCATAAAAGAGGAAGCAAGGATAGGAAACTAGGGAAAAGGAAGGGAGTAGTTTGGGATATATTAATGCTCAGAGCCACCAACAAAAGCCCTCACCAGCCACAACCCATACAGCATAAAGAATCCCAGAGCACAAGCTGCTATTGTATTTTGGAGACCTTTTTCATGCCTATTCATACTGCTCTCATTCAGAGTCCTGAGGACCTACAGGGTACCACCTGGTCATCACTAGGTGTGAGACAGCTGAACAGCCTGGAATAAGGAGCCATTCTGCAGCACACAGCTCTGATGCAATCAAAAGAGGAGATATATGGTTTAGGATCAGGGGACCCCAGAGTATGGGAGAGCCATATCAACTGCAACTAAGTCCTACTGTGAGAATGGTTCATTTCTTAAACCATAAATTTCTTCTTACACATAAAACTTGGTTGATATGAAATTGGGTTCTTTTATACTCAAAAGTACACAGGCTTTTGTGCAAAACTGGTTTCCTTTGTCCAGCCTCTGAGTAGAACAGCACTCTCAGATAAGTTATACACAGTGGTGTGCTGTGTTTCATCCATGTCATCAGAATCTCGGGTCTCAGAGCCAGAAGTAAATGGAATCAGTTGATATCTTCAATAAGTCTACTGACAGTGTAGTACCCTTCGCAATACCTGCTATGCTATTTAGGTCTTGATTATCCCCTAAAATCCCATGTGTACACAGCTTGCTCTCTGTCTAGTGACTCTACTTGGAGATATTGGAACCTAGTGGGAGCAAGATTGTTAATTTTGGGTGGGGTGTCCTTGAGGACCAAGCCCAGTATGGTATTCTAGCTTCTTTCTTCTGGGCCACCATGAGCAGTGCTGCTCCAACACAGGTATGCACTATTTTGTTCAATGCCACTACAAAGCAACAGAACTGAGATGTTATGGGCTGGCTGAGATATTGCTGAGTGGGTACAGTGTTTGCCTGGCATGCATGAAGCCCGGGATCCCAGCCCTAGCACTGCACAGACTGGACATGGTGGGCACTGACAGAAGATGGCAAACATACCTGACAATGTTGTCAGCTTGATAATATTATGAATCAAGTCACAGACATGCCTCTTGGGTGGGTCTGTAAGGGCGTTAACCAGTAAGGGAGGAAAATCCTCCCAAGAGTGGATGACTTTTATGATGGTAGACTACATATGAAGAATATTCTAGAGAGTACAGGGCCTTTTGCATGGCTGTGTGTGCTACTTGCTCATGCATCCATCTACCCTGTTGGTGCTGCAATCCTTTTGGATGTCAGAACCCACTTTCATCAGCCTTTCAGTGTGCACTGAGGACCAGTGGCTCTCCATGAATCCTCCAGGCAGTCAGTTCCATATTGGGACTGCTGAGGCATCTAGCCTCATGGACTGAGCTGCTAACTGGTTCTCCAACTCTTAGTCCATTTCCTGTAAGCTAGTCTAATAAACCTCCTTTATAATAAATATTCATTCTATTGTTTGTGTTCTGCTAAAGAATCCTAACTAATAAATACACCTACCAATAATTGTGAAAATAAATGTAATCTTTCAAGCCTTGTAGCTTGAGGCACTGCCTCTATAGCCCTTACTCTTCCTGCTTCTCCAAAACCGTCTGCAGACCACACCAAGAGAGTCTCCTCTATAGTCCTCTGTAAGCATCCATTTTCTGAAGAATCCAGTCCATTATTCTGAACTCTGGATGATGGAGAAGGGATAAGGCTGACCAGTTAGGTCAAATACCTGACCAACAAGCAAACAGCCTCCTCCAGCAGAGTGACTGAAACCAAGCAGGCATGGATAACCTGTTATCACTCGCATGTGTCACAGACTCCTTGCCCCATTTGTCCCATGCCATCTCCTGTAGCAAGGTTGACTCTTTGAAATGATCTGAGGAAAAGAATTTTATTGTTGGAATCATGCTAAGTATCTATTCAAACCTGAATGTTTGCCTGTTATAATTTAACAGCTTAAATAACTAAAAAGTTTAACCTTGGGTAAAAGCATAAATGTATGCAAAATTACAAGAAATACAACCTGTCACATTGGAATGAGAGATGGCTATGCCCTCTGAAGCTAAGAGAGGCCAGCTAACCTCTCTTTATGTAACCATCTCCTGAGGCATATGGCACCACAGACTCCACAGCTGGGCATCAAAAGGGGGTTATACTGGATGCCAGAATTTTCCATAGCTCCACAGTGACTCCAGTGGAATCACTACAATCAAAAATATAAGTGTGGGGTTAATGGTTATCAGTCTGACCCTTCTCTCTACCCAAAGTGAGCATTCTTCAGACAGGTGGCTAAGCCACTGAACCCACAGGTGCTAACAAACTGAAAAGTCAAAGGGAAAAATACTCATATCTGGGAATGTCCACAGGGAGTATGTAATCTCCCCAGCTGATATGCTGCTTAGTTTTTGTTATTGGTTGACTAAGTTTGTATGCCATGACCCACCACAACTCTCTTGCTTATAGGGTTTAGGTGATGCCAGGACCCTCCCTCTCCAGCATGCACATGTGCACACCCACAGCCCTTGTCCTCACATTGGCCCAGTGGTGCACAGGCAACTTGCTGGATTCCAATGGCCTGTGAAGTCATTTTATGAAGATTGGAGGCTTACTAAGCTCACAGCTCTGCACACTAGGTGTCCAAGATCATGGTGTGGACACCTGGGGAGTCTCCCTGCTGTAACACAGAATGAAGAAGGACTCTCCACAGTGAGTCAGAGCCAGTATTCTCACACGCTTATGTCTCTGTCCCTCTTCCTGTAAAACCAATGATGCTATCATCAGGACTCCCAAATCCTCATTGAATTCAATTTATCCAATACTGCTCACTTATGAACTGTATGTCCAACACATGAATTATGGGGATGCATGACTCAAAACCACAGCCTTTGGGATATTTAGGATGGACAGAGGAAAGGCATGATGACTAATCTAAGTCAATGCAAGCCACCAAGTAATGTGATGAGGGTCCTGCTAAGGTGCTGGTGACAAACCATGAGTCACAGACCCTGCCCCAGCCTCACTGCATTCCTCATCTGACTCTTCTCTATGTCTGTATTATAGCTCTCAATATATTTTTATAAGCAAAAGCAATCACAAATGCTTGGGTGTTATGAGTGGAGGAAACAGAACTCTGAGACATCAAGTAATGGGGAATACATGAGAGAAATGTCAGGGGGTGAGACTAGACCTGAGACAAAAAAAGGAGTGAGTCATAGAAGTGGGAGGATAGGGGTTCTGGGCAGAACCAGGTCTTGAAGTTCCATCTCCAGCAGTCATGGCTTCTCTTGGAGTACACAATCACTCTTCCGTGCAGGGCTCAAGGGAATGGAGAGAGGCACACAGCAAGGACTAATGTCCCCAGGCAACAACCAGAGAGGGATACAACATAAGCTCCCAAGTGGAAGCTTCCAATGTACATGAATTATTGCAGGAATGTAAACCCATGTGCACCTCCATCTTTCTGTAGCTCAAATGCAGCGATCAAGAGGGGCTTCCTGAGAATCACATTTGTGTGTGAATGTGGGTATACTCATGTTCACATGTGTATGTGTACATGTGTGGGTGTTTGTGTGTACATGTATGCATATGGCTGTTTGGCTGCCCTAAACTATCTCCTTTAATCTAGCCCTAATATAACTTCTGCAATTAAGGCAGGAACTGGATGTCATTACATTAAGTGAAATAAACCAGACACAAGGTAAAATACCACATGATCTCACTCTTCTATGGAAACTAAAAAGATCAAATCTTCTTACTTCCTCCATGTCAGCAGGGTGTGTCTGAGACTGTCTCTCAAAAATGAAAGGGGGAAGAAAAAAACTGGCTACCTCAGGTGCAGTTCACAGCCCTGTACCCTATGGGCATATCCAATATGCGCACTGGGGAGGGACTCCAATGGGTAGGGGACAGAGAGGAGGGAAATGGGGCATCTTCACAAGATTTGCTCATATAATGTATATACTTATTCCTAATAAAGATATTTACAAAATCAACTTGCTGTCAACTTATTTCAGAGTCAGTTTGAGGAAGCCACAATAAAACAGTTCCAGAAGTTCTTTGTGGAAAAAAATAGAGAAGAGGGCTGAGAGCAAAAGCCAAAGACATCAGGGGTAAAGGAAAAGAATCAATACCCTAAGAAACAAGATGGACAGAGTGAAACCCTGTTTGGAAGCTGGCTAGGAGAGGGGTGGAAAGTGCTCTGACCTTGTAGCTTCCTCAGTAACGCACATGGTCTGCTGGGAGAAGGCTGTGGCAAGAAAAGGGGTAGACAGAATGGATAGCAATCAAGCGAAGATGACACTGACGATGGAGGGACCCACACCAAGGGGCTTGTGAGGAAGACAGAGACCTGAACATGAAGTGCAGTGCAAATATAAAACTGAAATGGACAGGCTGGGTCCATGAGAGAGATCAGAGAATCAGTGCTGTGCAGTCAGGAGAAGGTGGGTGATGCTGGGGTCCAGAAGTGAGGGGACCTGTGTGAACAATAGTGTAAGTGTAGAAAGGTGTGTGAAGTTGGTAGCAAGGCATTTCCTCCCCATGGAAATATCGCCTCACATTCATGGAGGAGAGAAAAATATATGGCAATTGTGTGAATTTTCCTGAGGATATAAACAAAGGATACTCACCCCAGACACCTGACTAAAGACAGAAACTCTAAAGAAACTATTCCACCCAGTGTTGCTTGATGAATCAATGAATGTAGGAGGGGTTCCTTAATGTAGCCAGCTTGATGGGCTACTTACAGGAGCAACTGCAACTTATAGGAAGCTACACCACTGAAATCTTTCTGTCTGTCTCTCTGTCTCTGTGGTACCCTGCTAATGGGGCATGGAGGAAGCAGGGTCAACTCCCCAGACAGAAGCGCTGATAACTCTCCCGTGCCCAAATTTATGTCCATGGTGCCGAAGAAACCTAAACTCAAACTTGTGCCCTCCCTCACCCTTCCTGAGGTGCTGGCTGGACACGAGCATGTCGGGAGCAGAGGCTGCACCCTCGCTCCCCCCACCCTGCCTTGCCAGGCTTCAGCCCCTGCCGCTGGAGCCCCTGGCCCCGCCCTGCCCTCTCGGGCTGTGGCTTCTGAGCAGCTTCGCTGGGTCAAGCACCCTCCAGCCAGGGTACACGGGCAAACAGCTAAAAAAAAACCCAAAATTTACTTTCAAAAACTCCCTAACAAATCCCCTCAATATAAAAAACTATATGCTCTCCATGGCCCTTCAGAAAAAAATAGCCCTTTTAACCTCTTCTCCAATATCATTTATGCTATCAGTCTGGCACTCTTTTTTCTTTACTTTCTTTTCGGTCCATGCCATCACGAGGGACTTTTCTAAGGCTAAGAAGCAACTGATATCTCTTGGCTGAGGCTACTCTTCAGCAGGGAAGGAAGGCTCTTAGCTGGTTGAACTGACCTCGACTGCCCATCCAGGTGTTGGCTGTGACTACTCTATCTTAATCTCTATCTTGATTAAACCTGGCAACGCATTGGCCATTTAAATCCCATTAGGGGGGCCACAAGTATTCTGAAGTTTGCGGACCGGCTTACGTCTGAGCCTTTGGGAAATCCCCCTTATTGCTGGTCAATAAGGGAACATTGCCCACGGGCTTTGGTGTTTCATATCTTTTCTATCATGGGGAACTCCTCTACCCGTCAGAAAAATTCTCCAGTAAAAGGAGTTAAAGGCACTTACTTCTTAAGTCAGGGGGATTTGACCTTTCCAAAAGACAGGCTGCTTCCTTCTGGGAGAAAGTGCTCTGTGTAGCTCCCTGGATGAATGCTAGCGACTCCCATGATGCAGAAATTTGGACCTGTGTAGCATAACTAGCCAGAAACAAGGAGATCCAGGAAGGAAAGCCCCCTTCCCCTTCCTTTCTCCCAATAATAGCAGCAATCAGGCAATGTCTAACTCCTTCTAAAACAGAATCTGATCTTAAATTACAAAATGAGGCTAATTCTGATGAGAAAAGCTCTAAGGATAACCTAATGACAGACCTTAGCTCCCTAAAACAGGCTATAGAGGAAATTCGGCAAAAATTCGTAGGTCCCAAAGCTGGCAACCCAACGTTTGGCAACTGATCCCCAAAGAAGGCAACCAATAGGCAACAGACAGATGCCCAACAAACAACATCGGAACCGCAGCTGGCATCCACCTTCTACATACTGAGCAGCTGGATCTCTGGAATAGGCAGGGAACGTGAGTCTCCCTTCACACAAGGGACATTGGCCCCAGGAAGGTATCTGGGGTCTGGCCTCCACGCTCTGAGGGCTGGCAAGTCTTTGTTTCTTTCTTTATCTTAATAGCCTCTTCTTCAGAGGTTGATAGCCTCTCTTCAGGGGTTCGTTTTTCCTCACTTTTGTTTCCTTCTATCAAGTTAAAGAAACGCTGTAATGTAACTACAAGATCTAAGTAAAGAAAAGTTTCACTCACGGGTTACAGAAAACTTGCTATCTAAACATAGACAAACGGTTAAACTGTGTGTTTTACCTATTTCCTAAGGAAAGGCAGAAAACTAGAGCTTCCTGCCTGCTTTCTGCCTGTCTCTATAAGCTAAATAAATAAAGCTCCTGCTGCTGGAGTTCAAAGCTGGCCTGCTACTTCTGTAAAGATAAGGTGTTAATCAGGCTTGCATTTTTAGTATCCTAGCAACAGAGGTCAATAAATTTCTGCTCACTAGCAGTTCACCTTAAAAAAATTAAAACTTGTTAATTTTAATAAATATACATAGATACTTAAGTTTACCTAAGTTTACTTAAGTTTAACTCAATAGACTTAATTTAAATTAATTTATAAGGCTTTTTCTCTGTATAACATTTACTTATACAGATGTAAAAGTAAGTTAAGCCTCATGGCACATAAATATCTCTGATATTTATGGATCTGAAACAAAGGAGTTTCCGTTTTAGGTTATTCAAGGTCTTTGCTAATTATGCTACAGAATTAATATTTTTCAGCCATTCTGAACCAAAAGTTTTTCCCCATGGCTGGACTTGGATTTCAGTGTTCCTGCTGCTGGGAACAAGGAACACTCAGGCTAGCCCCTCCCAGACAATGAGCCAAATGCTCAGGCTTCCAGGCCTCAGCCGCCTGCTGACTGACACTTAGATTTTTACAGAGCTGAGGCAGGGGAATGACAGGTAATAAAAAGGATTCTCCCTTCTTGGTCATTTCAAGTCTCTTTTCTGATTATACAATGTTCTATACTCTTAGCTATGCCACATGCTTATTATTTTTTTCAGTCTACTTCAATCAATTTTAAAATTCCTCCAAGGATGATCTGTCAGAGATATTCAGAGATTTTAAAGGTAACAAAATTGTTCCAGATATGATAAAGCTATTATCTTACACCCATAGATTATAAAAAATCTATGGATATTCTATACTAAAAAGCATTATTAAAGATATGGATTGTCAATTTTCTTAAAATTACATCCATAGATGTATTACATAAAAATGTCTAATATTTCCTATTAATAAGGATGTCTAATTCTTCTGATACTGGATTACTTATTTCATATAGTTTAATAAACAGTTAAGTCAACTTGAAACAATTTCTCTTAATCCTATAAAGGATAAGAAACTAAGTTCTATAGAAAATATGTATTATATGCCAGTTCTATAAATGCCAACTATATGTGCTGGTTCTCAATCTTGGACTAAACAATATAAAGGCTATATGTTCTCTACTTGCTTATAAAAACAACAGGGGGAGAATACCCCTAGAAAGTTTTTTACTTATAAGTCTATGTTAAGGATCAGACTGTTCAATATTTAGTAATACTTATCAATGGTTTTGCTCATTTGGCATTCTTGGGGAAAAAAGGATCTACTCCAGAATTTTCATAAAAGCTCAAATTAAATATTATAGTTCAATATAAATCCTATGTGAATTAAAGTAACTAGATAACTTCTTCAAAGTACAAATAACTTTTAAGCCATGCTTGTTCATTATCTTACAGCTATATTGCTCTGTCTGTTTCCCAAGACAAAGCTCCTCCCTGCTAGAAATTAGCCTCTTGGTCTTCATCTTATCTTCAAGGACTTTTCTCACAGGTTCTTTGAAATCCTTCAGCTGTTAAACAGGAAAAGTTTAGCCTCCTTGAAGTTAACTCTTTCAGCAGCCTTACTAATTTCAGTTTTATTCCTTCTCACAGCTGCCCAAGGTGACACATATGATGTTATTAAAATTAACTATTAATGTATATCATCTGCTTTATCCATACAGGTCAAAAATTCTCCTCTCAGGGGGTTTTTCTCTCTGCTGATCTCCACTGATCTTCTTCCTTTACCACCCACTCAAATGCCTCAAACTGCTTCTTTTACAATCCCCTTCCAGTCCCTTGCTGACTGCTGTGACTATGAACATCACACTTAAATACCTTGTCTCCATAAAAAATTATTCTCCACCCAGGTTCTTCGATATCCAGTTCTTTAGCCAAAGGATGGGTATCACCTTTGTTTGTTTAATACCAGGTCCACTGATGACAGATGCTTCTCCAGTGTTTCTCTTACAGCGACCACCTGCATCACATCAGGGCTCCAGCCTTGCTATCGTGTGAAGGACATTCCAGCCCATGTGAATTCTTCCACCCTTACTTATTGCTTTCTAGTTATGATTGTCCCACAGGCTGAAGAAAATGAAGCGGCATTCTGGGAGAGCCCTTGCCAAGAGAAATCTTTCATCCCTCCTGGTTGGTGTGCCGCGATGGAGCTCTCCCTGCAGGAGCCTTGGGGATCCCAGGAGCTGCCCTCACCCAGACCCACCACCTCCCAGGAGACTTCAGAGATGTCAACCATCAGCAGCTTGAGTCCCTCCAGAGACAATTGACTTCTCTTGCTGAAACAATGCTCCAAAACCAGAGGACACTAGATGTCATCACTGCTGAACTTGGGGGACATGGACTGGGGGAAAATATTGTTGTTTTTTTTGAGTCTTATATGTTAATGATATCCCCACCCCTTTGTTTTCTATTCTTTTGACTTCCTGGCTCTTCCCACTGCTTAGCCAACTCCTTGCTATAGGAACACTGCTGCTCATAGCTCTCTACGTCATTGAGTTTATCAAATGGCAAATAACAAATATTGCTCGTGTCACTAGCAACCAAGTTT
>PVHP010017818.1:0-33983 GCA_004024765.1 Zapus hudsonius | reverse complement strand
GGATTTGCTACTTTTAGGATTCCAGGGTATCTTCCAACTGAAATCTCAATATTCTCAATGTGAAACCCCGAGATATGGGATACATAGGAAAGTGCTATTCACCCAGAAACCCCAAAAAGCAAATGGATAATCCTGGCCATATTTTGCTTTTCTGACATTTCATTGGGAAATCTGCAAGATCCTCCCCTTTCCCCTCCCCTAGATAAGTGTGTGTTAAACAGCTACAGAATACTAAATAAAAAGTTTGGCCAAAACCAACCATGAAGCTGCAAACAATGCTTGCTCTTATTGTTTCAAATTTTTGCAACTCTGTAGTGTCTCACTTTTAAAGGAACAGCTTGATTGCAAAGGAGAAAATAGATAAGCAATGAAGTTATCTCCAACTTCCTAAAGGCTTATGACTTCTAAAAAGTGAATCTTTCAGCATCCCACATCAGATTTAAAGCATCAAATGCCTGTGAAACAGCAAAGATGGTAAGCAAAGCAAACTAGTTTTTCCGTCTAAGTCAAAATTGAGCACTTAACCTTCCTCATAGTACAGTGAAACATACTGTACTTCATGGCAATGGAAATGCCTTCTAGATTAAAAAAAACATGGAAAAGCAAATGTTCAATAGCGTATTAGAAGTCCTCCAAATTCAACACTTGAATTTTTTAAAGCATGTATGACACTTAAAGGCATTAATCCAGCTGTTGTTTACCAATAGCAATATGGGGATTGGGAGGGGGTAGTTTTTAAAAAAATATTTTTTGATGAAGACCTTTAAACATGCTTAATGTTTTGACATTTTTTTCAAATTAGTCTTTTAGTCAATATTAGAAATGGCTTAGGATTGGGGCTCCTCTCTTGCCCCTGTAAGCCATTGCAAACATGACCTTTAGTTGGATGCCTGACTTGTTTTTAGTTCTATGAAACTACACTATGGAGAAAATCTTTTGCAAGTGGTTTTTAAAAAGCAAAACCTGAGGCAGCATGACCCAGGTCCAGCCATGAAGTTGAAAAAGATGCTCTTGAATGTAGTAAACTTGAAGACCTCCAACTAAAAATCCTTACACTGCACTTATTCCTTCAAATGTTTTGTTCGTTCAATTTATGGATTTAACGTGGCAGTGCACCATTGGAACAGAATGAGAATCCATAAGCCATGCAACTTAACCATTTAAGCCATTCCAGTCCATCCCAAGCCAGTGAATCTTCACCAATTAGAAGTGGTAGAACACGAACTAATACATTAAGCTGCAAGTCTGAACTTGCCTTTTCGTTCTGGAAAAGAGGACAGTTATAGGCAAGTGTGGAAGAATTTCCATAAGGGAGATAACTAGTTTTCATGTGTCTAATTTTTGCAGGTTGAACGTTGTGGTCATATGGTCATGGAATGCTGATCTATTCACAGTAGTTGGCAGCAAGAAAAAATGTTAAGGTAAGTTTTTGAAAGCAACAGTGGCCTTTGAAGGTTAAAATTGTCATCGTATAGCTGTGTTGGCAGGTATTTTTTCTGTAAAAGGGGAAATAGTGGTCACTTTTTGTAATCGAGTTAAGGAACATAGGTATAATTTATTTGTAAGAATAGTGTAAAAATTATTTTTGAAATAGTTTATCTTATAAAAGAGCTCTCTTGGCAGGATTTATATAAATAATGCTTGGTATATAAGCAAAGCTGTATGAAGATTGGAGCCAGGCGTGATAGTGCACACCTTTAATCTCTGCAGAGGTAGGATCACCATGAGTTCAAGGCCAGCCTGAGACTACATAGTGAATTCCAGGTCAGCCTGGGCTAGAGTGAGACCCTACCTCAAAAAACCAGAAAAAAAAAGCTGTATGAAGACCAAGCTTGCTTCCATGCTTGTTATCAATGCCTATTCATCTTCTCAGCCACAATACAAATTGACTGCTACTGCAAGTTTCAGTTTGGGTAGTCTAATTTTATTGACATAATGAAGTCCTTAATCTCTAACTTTAATACTACAGATAAGATGCTTACAGTGATTTTACTGAATGTGACTGCCCTTTAAAGCAAAAACTTTAACAATGAAAGAAACAAGATTGTATGTATGTTTTTAAGAATGGAGGGTGGAATTCTTTGCAGTGTAAAATACTTTGTAATTTGATCCCATGCTCTTTTACAGAGTTGATGAAGCAGAAGAATGCTGGTTAAGTCACAACAGTTGCATAAGCAGTGCTCATCAGAACTGGTTTGGTATAGGCTATCAATTTTTGGCCTTGGAAGGTTTTTGTAGATCTGAGGGAGGCATCAGTGTTGGTTAGCACTCAATTAGGGAGTGGGAATTCATCCAATGGAGAATGGGAAACAAATTGGTAAGTTGGAGGTATTGAGAAAGTTTTTCATGGTTTCTGTGTGTCATTTCCATAGCTTTGAATTTCATTTTGTTGCCCAGAATAATGGGGCAACTCAATGTAAGCTAATTATCACTAAGAAAGTAGAGTCAGGCATGGTGGCACACTTCATTAATTCCATCGCTCAGGAGGCCCAGGTAGGATTGTCCTCCTGAGTTCAAGGCTAGACTTGGCTTTACAGAGTGAGTGGTAGGTCAGCATGGGCTAGAGAGACCTTTACCTTGGAGGAAAAACAAAAGGAAAAAGTTGAATCAGGAGTTGGGACTGTAACTGGTAGTTCTTACCTAAACCTAGCATGTGTTAAACCCAGAGAAAATTCCATTAGAAACACTTGGGTGGCAACTTCATCCATGCTGTCTGATTTTCACCAAGAGAAACATTATTTTGACATTAGCTTATCAGGAAAAAGATTTAGTTGTAAAACTAAAAGGGGAGTAGTAATACCTAGAAATGAAAATAACTGGAACCATTGCTGAGATGGAAGCAAAACTAGGTCAGCAGGTCACTGTTGTTTTATAAGCCTACTTAACCTCTGGTCTCAATCCTTGAAATCATGATGCAACTATTAGTTGTTTGCTTTGGGATCCAGAGTCAATAATGTAAATGCTGAGGTTCTCAAAACATTGTTGTCAGGTTAAAAGACCCCAGTTCCTAACATAGTACACATTTTTTTCCAAAGTATTTATAGTATTACTGTCATGTTCAGCATTTGTAAGTTTAATTATTCAAAAATTTCAACCCTCGTGGGTCACATTTCCTAAATCAGACCATGAGACTGAATTTCATTGGTTGCACTTGAATTTTTGCTCAAGCCTTCCATACTCGTGTAGATTCTTCTGTGAGTACTTTTTGTCACTTGAGATTTAGGTTAGATTTCTTGAACATAGTATAGCAGAGACTAACTCTAGTAAGTTGGTTGTGAATACTAAACTCAAAAGGAGTCACCAAGACATCTTTCTGATATTTTACAGATTCAACAGGCTTAAATCTCCAATTGGAAAAATAATTGGTCTTGATTCTACTGGCTTTCTACTGGTTGTAAAAATAGTTCAATAGCACAAAGTACTGATTAGTCTTTTTTGGTAATGAGCATAGGATTTTTTAATATTTTGCATTGAAACCTAATAAAACTTCAACACATATCTTTTTTGTGGTGGATTCTTTTTTAAAATCTTTTGAAATTTTAACTTTTTAAGTTTTGCACCCCTTCAGAACATTACTTCTGATGCAGTATTGGCACTTTAGTGAGGGAACATCCATAATCACTGAGGTGGCTTGCAAATGTCACTATATATATTTTTAAATTGGGAAGTTAACTTCATATGCACATAGTTTTTTGGAGTTTATTAAATCCTCAACCTAAAAATTAAACGGAAAAATCACATCAAAGGAATAAAAGGTAACATACCAGGTTCCATCTTTTCTATTTTTGTCTTAGCATAAGGAGAAAATAAGCAAGTCCCAGCACATTAGGCCAAAGCCCTTCAGTGTTGGTATTGATAGAATAGCACATACTTACTGACAAGGTTCTGTATGAGAAGATTGCTTTACTGTGATGTGTACTTTTAAGAGTAATTGATGTTCATTTGCACTTAAAAGTTTATTTGGGCAATGAGCTTACATAGATGAAGTTGGAACTTGGTTGAGCTAAAGGCAATTGCAAAGCTTGTCCGCTTGGGGTTTTATTCCCCAGCACCCATGTAAAGCTGGACCCTGAGTGGTATGTCTGGCTTTTGCAGCTGAAGAAGACCCTGGCACATTCCCAAACACTACATGTGTTCTCTATGTGCTGTGCCAAAAATAATTTTTAAAAACATGAGCATCACAATGTCAAGCCCCACACATTCTGGCTTTAGAAAATACTATGCCCTTTCTATCAGTTTTTATAATATTTTTTGTATCAAAAAACAAGTTCATACTTGTGTATTTTTAAAGGCTGTTTTAAATCTGAACTGTTAAAGATGAAATGTCATGATGGAGGCACATGTTCTAAGAAGATTGGAATGATTACCATCATCTAAGAAAGCCATCTGATTGAAGAATAAGTCTTGAATTAAAGGCTCTTAATTATAATACTGTGGGTTTTGTGTGTGTGTAGGCATAGTGGCTATCCAAGACCTGAAACTCACAACCCTAGTGATCCTACCATAGCCTTCTGAGTGCTGGGATTAAAGGTGTGAACACATGGCATATTTTTATTTTGTTTCTTTGTTTTTAGAGATAGGGTCTTACTCTAGCCCAAGAATTTACTATGTAGTCTCAGGGTGATCCTTCCAAATCTTGGGATTTAAGGTGTGGGCTATCATGTTTGGCCATATTGTGAATTTTTTCCCATATTTATTATAGATACATTACATGAGCAAGTCTTATGATGGTATCCCTATTTCCCTCCTCCCTGTTCCTGCCCTGCTGGGGGCCTTCCTATGTGGGCTTGTTGGACCATATTGTGAAATTTAAAAAGCACTAATAGTGCTATATTTTTTGGTTGGTGTGTGTGCCTCATGAGCACATGTGCAAGAGTCAGAGGAAGACATTGGATGACTGTCCTCTGTTGCTCTTTCTGAGACAGTCAATTTGGAGATTCCCCAGTTCTATTGGTTGATAACTATTGGTTGATAGTCTGGGCAATCTTGTCTGTCCCACTTTGTGCTAGGGTTACAGGCATGCTTGGCTATGCCTTTCTTTTTTACATGTGTGCTTGAACTCAGATGTAAGAGGATCAGAATTTCAAGGCCAAGCTGAGGATGTAGTTCTTTGGTAGAGTGTTTACCTGTCATGTAGAACAATCCCCAGGGGTGGTGGGGAATCCCTTTAATCCCAGCACTCAGGTGATGAGGCAGTAGGATCAGAAGTCAAGTCCTTTAACCATAGTTCAAGGGAGCACCTATCAAATTAAAATCTGCATGTATGTATGAAAGAAATTATTTAGGTTTTTCTCTCTAAGCTTATCAGAGTCCTTGCCTGGAGGGTATAGGTTACACTTAATACCTCAGGGTATAGGTAAGTGGTTTCAGTGTGGCCTGTGTAACTATGCTTGTAACTTGACTTGGGCAGTACTATTCTGTCTTGTAGTAGTGAAGTAGGATTGATCTTCCTAGCACACAGTTGAGGACAGGGAGCAATGTAGAATTTCTCCCTCAAGATCTACCCATAGTGACTTCCAATTTTGGCTACCACCCTTCATTTCAGAAGTACCATTTCCTGTCTCCAGACATTCCTTGGTTTGATCTAGCCATTTGTGTATTTTAGGGCACAAATTAACCTGAATATTTGTTTTCTCACTTGTATAAAGGGATAATATGTCCATTAGTTTTTCACAAGCAAACTTCAGGGCTGGGATTGGAGGAGGGAACCCCAATACCTTATGTTAGATTACCAGTTTATCAAGGACTAAAAGTGCTTGTTACAAGCTGAGTTAGTTTTTCTCCAGTTACTCATATACTGCCTTTTAGTATATTGTAATTGAATTCACATTCTCTTATCCTAATTGCCATTCATGTCCCCAACCCCCATTGGCAACTATGATGTATGTATGTATGTATATGTGTGTATACAACCTCCAGGCATTGGCCCTTAGCTATTATGTCAAACTATGTAGGTTCTGTGGATCTGAACTCAGGCTTGTGTAGCAAGTGCTTTTAACCACTGAGGTATCTAGGTCCCCAGCAAAATTTTTAAAAAATTTATTGACAACCTCTGCAATGCAATCTGATCATAATCCCTACCACCCTGCTTTGATCCCCTCCACTGAACCCCTTCATCTTCCCAGCCAGTATTACTGATGTGTCCCTCTTTTGCTCATTCAGGTTTTATGCAAGTAGTGAAGCACACTGTGAAGTCTACTTTGTGTCTGGAAGACAGTGTTCTAAAACACTCTTCATCCTTTTTTTTTTTTTTTTTGGTCACCTCTTCTGCAATGGTCCCTAAGCCTTGGAAAGTGTGATAAGAGGTTTTTTTAGTGCTGAACACTCAACTATCATTTCTCAGCACATTTTTTTTGTTTGAGACATCTCATGTATCTCAGACTGCCCTTCAACTTTCTGTGGTCCAGTACCTTAAACTTTTGACCCTTATTTCTCTACCTCTAGTGTATTGGGATAACTAGTGTACACTACCAAGCTAGGTTGGTTTGGATGGGATGGAATCCAGGGCCTTGAACATGCTAGGCAAACATTCTACCTGAGGTATATCCCTAGTTCTAGATTGATGCTATCTGTGTTAGGTTTTTAGCTCCATAAGTTTCATAGTTCTTATGAACTTAACACTGCTGAAAAGATTTACTTGTTGTGTGAGTACATATAGTCTATTGCTTCTAATTACAGTCTTAACATTTTTGGTATCTGGTGTCTATTTTGCCTATGCTCTGGTGCTTCCTTGATGTATAAATTCTCCTGGGTTGTAGGGTAACCATATCTACCCAGAGCATGGTGACATTTGACCCTGATTGTAAGTCTAGTGGTAGTTGAAGATGGTTATAGAGTATCCGGAGAATAATGTAACTCAAGGAGTTGTCCCATGCAAGTCATCCCATGGTTTAAGCAGAGGAAGATCTTAAGGGGGTCATTCTCTGAGGCAGGGTCAGGATCTCAATCTAGCCAGGGGTAACTTGGAACTTTGTAGCCCATGTCTTAAGCTCACAGAAATCCTACCTCAGCCACCTGAATGTTGGGGTTAAGGTTGTGAGCCACCATTCCTGGCTGGAAGTTTTTCAGATACTCAAGGGCAAACTGCTTCTGCTTCAACTGGTGAGAGCTTGAAATGATGGGATTTAAGATTGTTGGTTTCATCTGGATCTTAAGAGGTGTCTCCATTCCAGGATATGATGGAAGACTTATCTAAATTCAATAGTGATATGGTCATATTTAGCATCCTGCACAGCTGATTTTTAGCCATATCAGTCACAGAAGTATATGACAAGCTTTTTCAGAGCTCTTGTGCATGTTCTCTGATTCTCTGATTTGTGCTGAGATATAATGCACCTGAAACTTGGAAGTTTTTCTTTGTAAGCACAAGTAAACTCCATTCCAGTTTTTTGTTTTGTTTTTCCAAGGTAGGGTTTCTACGCCAGACTGACCTGGAAGTCACTCTAGTCTTAGGGTGGCCTTGAACTCAGTGATCCTCCTATCTCTGCCTCCTGAGTGCTGGGATTAAAGGTGTGTACCACCATGCCAGGCTCAACCAATTCTTTTAGAGTAGTGAGGATTGTGGCCCTCTCCTCTGGTATAGATAATGTGCTGTGATTAAAGGCGTATACCACCATACCTGGATTTCATCCTAGCTTTTAAGGTCATCTTAGTGCGAAGTGCTGTAGTCACTTGGGATCTCAAAGCATGGACTTAACCTGCCATTTCAGGAAGAACAGAAGATAGTGTGATTGTTCTGCATGTTGGGGATTGCTATCAACTCATTTTAATTTGCATGAATGAGCACTATACTTTGGGAGGAGGGGGGATTTTGAGTAGTCCCAGCATGGCCTCGAATTTAGGTGATCCTCTATGTCTGTCTCCAAATGCTGGGATTAAAGGTGCTTGCTACCATACCTGGCTAAATGTCTTTATTTATTTGAGACACAGAAAGAGACATACAGAGAATGTGGTCTTGCCAGGGCTTTCTGCCATTATAAACAAACTCCAGAAGTATGCACCACATTTTACATCTGTCTTTACGTGGATACTGGGAAATCAAACCCAGGCTGTCTGGCTTTGAAAGCAAGCATCTTTAACTGCTGAGCCTTCTCTTCAGCCTCTTATTTTTTTGCCATTTAAAAAAATTATTTGCAAGCAGAGAGAAGAAAAAGAATGGGTGTACTAGGGCCTCCAGCCACTGTAAACTGACTCCAGATACATGTGCCCTTTTGTGCATTTGGCTTTACATGGATACTGGGGAATCAAACTGGTCTTGCAGGCAAGCACCTTAACTGCTGAGCCATCTTTCCAGCACCCTTTTTGTCTTTATATATACGTAATTTGCAAACAGAGAGAGACAGAATGATTGCGCTGAGGCATCCAGAAGGTGCGTCAAAGGAACTCCAGTTGTCTGCTACTTTGTGCATCTGGCAAGCAAGTGCCTTAGATGCTGAGCAATCAGCCTGAAAAGGGCCCTCAATAGTCTGGTTCCCATTTACTTCTCTGGCATTTATCTACTCTCCCCTTTACTGACTTCAGCAATCCATGATGTTTTCTTCTGTGTGTTCCTTGACTACTTTATCATGTATATAAATGTGCTTTGATTATGTTCACTCCCATTACTCTCTTATTCCCCTCTCACTCCCACCAAACTTTCTACCATTCACCTTCCTACTTTCATGGGTTTTTTTTTGTGTGTGTGTGTGTGTGACCCACTGAGTTACATTAGGGTTGTGCGCATAAAAATGGGTAGGGCATTATTTACAGGCACATGGTCAACTTAACCAGTGGCTGTACTATTGAGCATCATCCAGCACCCATTAACTAACTGCCAATAGCTACTCTGGAAGGAGTAAGTTCTCAAGATTTCCTCTTAAGAGTCTCTCTTCAGTGATATTCCCTACTCAGGTGTTTTTTTTTTTTTTTGAGGTAGGGTCTCATTTTAGTTCAGGCTGACTTGGAACTGGCTCTGTAGTCCCAGGCTGGCCATGAACTCAGTTATCCTCCTACCTCTGTTTCTCAAGTACTGGTTTGGAAGGTGTGTTCCACCATGCCCAACCCTTTTTATTTGAGAGTGGAGGGAGGAGAGAGTATGGGCACACCAGGGTCTCCTGCCACTGAAATGAACACCACATCATGTGCCACTTTACAGGTACTTGGGAATTGAGCCCTGGTCTTCACATTTTGTAAACATTTAGCCATCCAGCCCCTCAGGTCCTTTCTTGTCCCTATGAATTTTGCTTTTCCTCCCCTTTCTTGATTATTTATTTTGCCAGAGATTCATTTTATCTGCTTCAGCTCCTTTACTTTGCTCAAATCTTGCCTTAATGAACCCTATACTAACTGTCCTGTTTAATACTATAGTCTGCCTATATCATCTCAGTTTCGGTTGATCATGGCTGCAAATACTGCTCTCCTCTAGTCATTTTCCTCTACAAGTTTTTATTTCTTGAAGATTGGATGTTGTTCAGACTGGCCTAGGTTTTTGCTTGTAGTGTGAGATGATCTTCAACTCCTAATCCTTTGCCTCTACCTCCCAAATGCTGGGATTATAGGTGTATACCACCATGTCATGTTTTACGCAATACTAGAGATGACCCAATGTTTTGTGCTTTTCAGAGCATGCACTCTACCAAGTGAGCTACATCTCCAGTTCCCTCTACTTCCTGAGTGCTATGATTACTGATATATGCCACTATGTCTGATTCATGTGATGCTCTGATTTGCAGCAAGGGCACAGTTGATGAGCAAGCACTCTACCAACTAAGTTACACCCCCAGCCCATTCTTTTTTGCTTTTATATTTCCCATTTAAGTATTTATTAAAAATTTATTTGCAAGCAGAGAAGAGTGACAGTGAGAGAATGGGCATACCAGGACCTCTACTCACTGCAAATGAACTCCAGATGCATGTGCCACTTTGTGAATCTGGCCTTTACAGGGGTACTGGGGAATGGAACCCAGGTTGTTAGGCTTTGCAGGCAAGCACCTTAACCTCTAAGTTATCTTTCTAGCCCCCTGGTGTATTTTTTTTTTTTCTGGTGCATTCTTAAAGCAGTGGAAAGTAGACTCATATGCTGTGTAAATTGTCAATCAATGTTAATTTTTTGTCTTTTCTGATTAAAATACAGTCCACTAGAGGTGGAATTTTTATTTTATTTATTGATATATTCTAAAAGCCTAAAATAAAGCCTGACCTGACTTAGAACAGATGTTCAATAAATATTGATGAATAATGAATAATTATCTGTGAGAGTGATGGCTAATCTTATCAAAAGTGAAGAAAACAACTGAGGTCTTGGGAATAATTGTATCCAATGCTAACTTTATCACCAAAATTTCCTATCAAATGGATTAAATCTGTTAACTTTATTTTCAAACATTCTATATAAAATACTGAAAAGAGAAAACTAGGGGATAAACTAGGGGAAGAATTCAGGTGGAATTTCCAGTCTTTGTTTAAATATCTGCTCTCAAGGCCACAGTAGGTTTTTTAAAATGTCCTTTGAAAACATTTACTTTAGGTAGGCATGGTGGCACACTTTTAATCCCAGTATCTATGAGCAGAAGCAGGAGGATCAGGATTGTGAGTTTGAAGCCAGGCTGGGATATATAGGAAGTTCAAAGCCAGCTTGGAGCTATATCTTAAATTTCATTTTTGGGTTAGGAAGATGGCTTAGCAGTTAAAAGGTGCTTGTTTCCAAAGTCTACTGACGCAGGTTTAATTCCCCAGCATCCATGTAAAGCCAGATGTACAAAATGGCTTATGCATCTGAAGTTCATTTTCTGTGAACCCATTGTCTCTCTTCTCTCTCTGCAAATAAGCACATAAAAATGTTTGCTTTTTCAGGTAGGGTCTTCCTCTAGCCAAAGTTAACCTGGAATTCACTATGTAGTCTCAGGGTTGCCTCCAACTCAGTGTTTGTTCAACCTCTGCTTCCTGAGTGCTGGGATTAAAGGCATGTACCACCATGCCCGGCTTCTAAAATGTTTCAAAAATGAAATTAGAAATCCATTTCATACTTTTTTTTTTTACTTATTGGTAGCATTTTATCTGATAACAACTGAAAACTTCAATCCTTAGTGAGATGAGCCTTTGGCAATTCTTTTTGTGTTGTGTTTTCTAGTTCCTTTAGCTTTTGTTATGGTGCTTATGATTAAACCAGGGTCTTATACATGTTAAACACATTCTACCACTCAGTCATATCAGCCCATTTCTTTACATTTTTGTTTTGTTTTGAGTCAAAGTTTCACTGTGTAGCCCATGCTGGCCTGGAACTTGTTCTGGTAGTCCAGTTTGGCCTTGAACTTTGGTGATCATTCCTATTTTTGCTTCCCAAGTACTAGGTTTATAGGCATGAGTAGTCATGCCTGCTTTAGCTTTTTTTGTTTTGGTTTCTCGAGGTAGGGTCTCACTCTAGCCCAGGCTGACCTGGAATTCACTCTGTAGTCTAAGGCTGGTCTTGAACTCATGACAGTCCTACCTCTGCCTCCCAAGTGGTAGGATTAAAGGCACTTAGCACCATACTGGCTGGTTTAGCTTTTTAAATGTTTTATTTTGAAAAACAAGTGTAGCTACAAGTTGTAGCTAGAATTCACATGTGTAGTCTTATGCTGGCCTTGAACTCAACAATTCTCCTACCTCTGCCTCCAAAGTGCAGGGATTAAAGATGTATCCTACCACACCCAGCTCTGAGATTGCTTAGCAGTTAAGGCATTTGCCTGCAAAGCAGAAGGACCTTGAGTTTGATTTCCCAGGATCCACGTAAAGCCAGATGCACAAGGTGGCACATGAGTCTGGAATTTGTTTGCAGTGGCTGTAGGGCCTGTGCTCTGATTCTCTCACTCTCAAGTAAGTAAATGTTAAAAAAAAAAATGTATTTTCATTTATTGTAAGTGTGGGAGGGCCAGGACCTCCTGCCACTGCAAATGAATTACAGGTGCACAACTGTAATCCAAGTAGTACTTGGGAAGGAAAATCAGTAGTATCAGTGAGTTTATATAGCCTATATGAGACTTTGTCCCAAAATTAAAAATAAAAATCTATAACAGAAAAGTAAGCAAATCACTTTCTACTTTTAGTGATAGAATAGTGGGTTCTGTCCCTGCGTTCTTACCACAAGCAACTATGAAACAACACAATATAGTGAGACATTTTCAGGCTTTGTACTACTATCACTCCATTTCTCTTCCTGAAGGGGATTTCAGGACAGCAACACAAGAAGGGAAGAGCCCAGAAAGGCTTCAAAAAGCCTGCATGAAGTGTAACCCTAACTCCTTTTACCCTGCTGTGGTCTTGCTGTTATGGATGGAGAGATAAACCTCCCCACATTCCCTCTAATCCAAATCTCAATTGAAGTTCAGACAGCAAATAGTGAAGAATTATTTTAGCATTTGAGGAAGTGGAAAGTATGCCCTGCACACTGAAGAATCCAGCTGAGGTGTGAGGGGCAATAGCAGAAGTCTGCCTTGAGTATTTGGACTTAGAAGTGTGGTTTACCATTTCTCCCTTTTCATATGCCTACATGGTCTCAGATGGTCCCCATCCTGAAAGAGGGGAATGTTCTCTTGGAAGCTCTTTTGACCCTACAGTCTGTTACAATTAGATGCACACATTGCAAGGATGGGTAATAAAGGTGCCCTGTTCATAATACTCCTCAAGAGGGGCTCTATGGGAACTAACAAAGACCTGATGAGATAGACTTTGTTTTCTGGTCAGCTCAGCGATCTCCTACCCAGCTGCAAGCTTTCTCACTTTTCTTACCCATTGTTTCCACCCTTGCCATTTTTTAATCCTGTCATTCATTTCAACCTCATTACTAGGCATAGTGGGCAGAGATCAGAATTGGGGTTTCAGAGGAAGAAGAAACTGTACCCTGCAGGTGTCCATGCAGGCTTTCCTCCTGCATCATTACATACGATATTTTGTGAGGTCTAGGAAAAAGAGTGGTGCATGCATCTGAAGTTTTTAGAGAGGGGCAAGAAGCTCTGGTGCACCCATGTTTAATGTGTCACAAAATGTTTAAAATATATTAGGAAGTTGGCTGTTATGGGCTTAAGAAGGAAATACTAGAGGTGATAAATATTAGTGCTCTAACCTGATTGCGGTGTAGATTTTTTTTTAAGAGGCAGGGTCTCACTGTACCACAGGCTGCTGACTTGAAATTCACTCTGTAGTCCCAGGTTGGCCTTGAACTCACAGTGATACTCCTACCATTGTCTACCGAGTGCTGTAATCAAAGACATGAGCCACCACCAGCACACCGAGGCTGAGATAACTTTTGTTTCCCCTAGGTAGGGTCTCACTCTAGCCTAGGCTATCTTGGAATTCACTATGTATTCTCAGGCTAGCCTAAAACTCAAAGCAATCCTCCATCTGTCTCTCAAGTGGTGGGATTAAAGGAGTGTGCCACCATACCTGCCCGTGAGATAACTTTTAAAGAATTTACCTATTTGAGAGAATGAACTTGCCAGGGCCTCCTACCACTGCTAATGGATTCCAGATTTATATGTCACTTTGTATCTGGCTTCATGTGGGTACTGGGGACTAGAACCCATCAGGCATTGCAAGCAAGTACCTTTAACTAATGAGTCATCTCTTCAGCCCCTGAGACAACTTTATAATGTCCCAGACATGTAGTTGAAAAGCCATACCTTAGGAGAAACAATTTATCCTGAAATAAGGACTATTCTGACAAATCTTACCAAGTTGAGGGAATAAGGAAATAAACTGCTTCAAATAGCAAAACTCAATACTTAAAAGGTTTTTTATTAATTTGCAAGAGACAGAATAGGTGTGCCCGGGCCTCTTGACACTGAACCAATTTCATACACATGTACCACATTATGCATCTGGATTTAAGTGGTTACTGGGTAATTGAACCTGGGCCATCAGGCTTTGCAAGCAAGTGCCTTTAACCTCTGAGCCATCTCCCCAACATGGAAAAACTTTAAAAAATGCTTTGGATATAGGATGTCATGTAGCTCAGGCTAGCCTTGAACTCCTGATCACCAGGCCTATATAGATCCTAAGGAATGAGACTACAAGCCAGGTGTCAGTATAGATATTTTTGTAAAGTAAAAGTGGACTAGTAACCAGCCTAGGTATTTATCAATTTAAGAATGGGTAAAGAAATTGTTTATATTGTGGTTTGAATTATATATCCTCTGTTATATATCCCCTGTAAACTCAAGGGTTTGAATGCTTGGTTTCCAGTTACTGGCAGTTTAGTAGGTGGAACTTTGCTGGTGGAGATTTGTTGATTTATTGTTGGGTGGGCTTAAGGGAATTATAGACACCTCTCCTTTGCTAGAGTGTGGCTAACTAATGCTGTTGTCCACCTGCTGTGGCAGAGATGATGTCCAAGTTCTGTTCTTGCTTGTCTCCTTCCTATCATCATGGACCTTCCCCTTGAGTCTATAAGCCAAAATAACCCCCTTCCTTGTATAAGTTCCTTTTGGTTAGGTGCTCTATCCGAACAATGAGAAGGTAACTGCAGCAGAAAATTGATAGCAGAGATGTGGGTTCATTGTTGCTAGAAACTTGATGGTGTGGCTTTTGGCCTTTTAGAACTGGTTTGTGGGAAGAATGTGGAAGGATTTGAAACTTTGGCTTGAGAGTTGTATTGTATTGCACTAAGCAGGGCTTGATAAGACCATTCTAGTCTAGTTGAAAGACCTAAATAATGGAGTAAGAATTGTGGACTGCAAGTTTGGCCTGTGAGGAGAGGAAAGAGCTTTGCTTAGATGGGGCTAGAGGGTTTTTGTGTGAGATGCTTGAATTGCATCGAAATGGACTGAACAGAAATATGGAATATTTCATATAGAATATGAAATAAATGAAAGTTTTATACTGGAGATGGTGCCTGTTCATCTGCAGTTGTTTGAGAGATTACAACTATTGAGATTGGGCCAGTTGTTTAGCATTGGAGCAGCAGAAATTATGCTGACTTTTGAAAGTAAGGGGCCTGAATGGTGAAGGAGTGTCCTTTTCAAAGTTAGCTGGAATGAACAAATTTGATAGCCTACTTGATACTGTGAGAGTATAAGAAGTGTAGGAAAGAGGTCATTGTATTTGCACCACAATTTGTTTTTTGAAAATAGCCACGGAGTGATTTAAGGCAGATTTGTTTCATCAATATATGGAGATTTCTCATATCCATTTCAACTAATTTCTACTCTCCCAAGCATATGTGACAATTTGATATATATGTGTGTATATGCATATATATATACCATGCATATCTATTTATGTATATGTATGCCTTTTAACTCCAGTGCTGAGGTGAGGCAGCTGAGACAGGAGGGTTGCTGGGGCTCCCCTGGTTAGCCAGTCATAAAATGGGGAGACACTGGAAAATGGGGAGCTGTAGTTTAAGTGACAGATTTTCCTTAGGTAAATAAGATGGAAGAGGGATAGAGGAGAACACCCAACATCTTCAGTGGCCTCTTTTGTGCAGGGTGTGTGCACCTGAGTACACATGCATATAACACATGAAAAAAGGATGGAGAAAGGGAGTATGGAAGGGAAGACAGAAAGGAAAGGGATAAAGTAGATATTAATATCTTCTTTCCAATACTGTATTGGATGTATGACATAGCGCATAAAGGAAAAGTTCAATTTTGGCTAACAGTTTTGTAGGCGTTAATAGATGATTGGTTAGGTCCATTGATTTGGAGTCTGGTGGTTAGCACACAATTGCTCTAGTGCAGGCCAAATGCAGCAACACCATTCACCTCCTGATGCACAAAAGATAGAGGAAGAGGCTGAGGAGATAAGATGGCTCTGTGCTTAAAGGTGCTTGCTTACAAAGTGTTTCAGCCAGGTTCAGTTCCCAAGCACCCACATAAAGACCTACTAGTGTTCATTTCCAGCAACAAGAGAACTTAATGTGTTCATGCACAAACACATCAAATAAATAGAACTTTAAAAAAAAAAGATAAAGATGAAGTGGCTGAACTGTTAATGTCCCCTTTAATAGCATTCCTCCAATAACCAGATGACTTTCCAATAGTCCTCACCTTTTAAAGGTTCCACTATCTGTCATTAAGGGCATGGGTGTAGAGAGATGGTAGAGCAGTTAAGGTGCTCGCTAGTCTAGGTTTCATTTCCTTACACTAATGTAAAGCCAGACATAGAAAGTGGTTCATGTGTCTGACATTAATTTGCAGTGGCAAGAGACTCCAGCATGCCCATACACAAGTCTGCATGTGCACATTTGCAAGTAAATGCATATCTTTTAAAAAAGATTTTTTAAATGTCTTGGGATGGGGGCCAATTCTTTTTACACTTGGATCTTCAGGGGTCAGTCCAGCTTGAAAGTATAGCAATCTGTCAAACTCCGAATTGTAGTTGGTAATGATTGTCTTCCATTCTGTAGGCTCTCTGTTCACTTAGCTGCTGGTTTATTTTCCTGTGCAGAAACTTGTTAATTTCATGTAGTCCATCTGTTAATCTTGGGGCTATATCCTGTGCTGTTGGAGTCCTATTTGGAGAGTTCTTGCAGGGCTGGGGAGATGGCTGAGTAGTTAAAAGTGTTTGCTTATAGAAAGTTCTTGCCTATGCCTATATCTTGAAGCCTGTTCCCAATCTTTTCCTTTAGCAGTTTCAATGTTCTAGATATTAGATTAAGGTCTTTGATTCACATGGAATTTATATTTGTACAAGATGAAAGATAGGAATTTAACGTCATTCTTCTGCAGGTGGTTATCCATTTTTTTTTTTTTTTTGGTCAAAGGTTAGGTGGCCTAAGCAGTGTGTATTTATTTCTGGATTCTCTGTTCCATTCTGTTGGTCTACATGTTTGGGTGTCAGTACCATGCTGTCTTTATCACTATTGCCCTACAATCATTTTCTGTGATGCCTCCAGCTATGTTCTTTCTCCTTGGGATTGTTTTGGCTATTCATGGTCTTTTGTGCTTCCATGTGTATTCCTGGAATTTTTTTCCAGTTCAGCAAAGAACATCAAGGGAATTTTGATGAGGCTTGTGTTCAGTCTGTAGTTTACTATTAACAAGATAGTCATTCTTGCAATATTCTGCCAATCTAGGAGCATTGAAGTTCTTTATATTGTCTAGTATCTTCTTTGATTTCGTTTTTACTGTCTTGAAGTTCATTGTAGAGGTCTTTAACATTATTTTTGGTTAGGTTTATTACTAGGCTTTTATTTTTTTTTCTTTTGTAGCTATTGTGAATGGGATGCTTTTTCTTGATTTCTTTCTCTGTGAGTTCATTATTATATCTGAAAGTTTCTGAATTTTTAGAAATATTTTTAGATTTATTTGCAAGCAGAGAGAGAATGAATATGAATATGGGCTTGCCAGGACCCCTTACAAACTAACTCAAAATGTATGTTTCACTTTGTGCATCTGGCTTTACATGGGTACTGGGAATTGAACCCAGCCCATTAGGCTTTTTAAGCAAGCACCTTTAACTTCTGAACCATCTCTATCCCTGAAAGCTTCTGATTTTTGTGTGTTGATTTTGTATCCCAAAGTTTATTTATGAAGAGTTTTTTGGTAGATTCTATTGGGTCTTTTAAGTATAGAATCATGTCATCTGCAAATAGGGGTAGTTTAACTTTTTTCTTTTCTAAATCCTTTTATGTGTCCTTCTTGTCTTATTGCTGTAACTAGGACTTTGAGCATGATATTGTTTCAAACAAAGGATTAAAAACAAGAATGTACAAAGAACTGCGAAGACTAAATACCAAAATAAGTGTTACCACTAACCAAATGGGCTAATAAAATGAATAGCCAATTCACAAAACAAGTGCTGGAGAGATGGCTCAGGGGTTAAGGCACTTGCCTTCAGTGCCTAAGGCCCTGGGTTCAATTCCTTAGTACCCACATAAGCCAGACCCACAAGTGGTAGTCCTGGTACATTCTCTCTCTCTCTCTCTCTCTCTCTCTCTCTCTCTCTTTCTGCTTGAAAATGAATAAAAAATATTTTTTAAAAAACAAGAAACAAATGGTTAACAAGTACTTTCAATGTTCTCAACATCCTTAGCCATCAGAGAAATGGAAATTAATTTCACTTTGAGATGGCCATTTTACTCTAGTCAGAATGGTTATAATAATAATAAACCTGATAACAATCCTCCTACGTCTGCCTCCTAAGTGCTGGGATTAAAGGCATGTGTCACCATGCCCTGCTAATTTTATATATAATTTATTTATCTGCAAGCAGAGAGAAAGAAGAGACAGAATGGGCGTACCGTGTCCTCCAGCTGCTGCAAAGAAACTAGATGCATGCACTACTCTGTGCATCTGGTTTTACATGTGTACTGGGGAATTGGACTTGGTTCATCAGGTTTTGCTGGCAAGTGCCTTAGCCAACCACTAAGCCATCTCTCCAGCCCTTGACTGTATATTTCTTTATTGTTGAATTTTAGCAGTGCATGTGGAGGTTGCAAATATTTCTTCCCAATCTTGGGATTGTCTTTTTATCCTCTTAATGGTGTCTTTTGGAGAACAAAAACTTTATTTTATGATATTCCGATTTATTAATTTTTCCTTTGGTATAAAATAGAATTACATCTAATTATAGGTCTCAAAGATTGCTATATTTTTCTTCCATTTTTAGAGGTAGGGTCTCACTCTAGTCCAGGCTGACCTGAAATTCGCTATGTAGTCTCATGCTGGCCTCAAACTCACAGCTATCCTCCTACCTCTACGGTGTGCACGACCACACTTGGTCTGTTATATTTTTCTTTTAAAATTTTTGCAGTTTACATTTTCTATTTAAATATTTTGTGCTTGGAATTAATTTACCTAAGGCATTTCCAGCACCAATCCTTGACAAGGCTATTCTTTCTCTTTTGTATCACTTTTATGCCATTGTAAACAAGTCATTTAAGAACATTGTGTATTTTATGATCTGTGCTTTTCCAAAGAAATTATATAATTTTGCACATTTTCTGCCGCTATCGATATGATCACATTATTTTCTCCTTTAGTCTCTTGATATGGTGTATTATTGATATTTGAATATTGAGCTAGTCTTCCATTATTGATATAAATCTCAAAATCTATTTTAGTTGAGACTCTCTGGAATGACAAACTATAGTATACTTAGAGAGATGGATATGAGGAAGAAATTGTTAGGGAAATTAGCTCAATTTTATAGGCTATGGATTCTTACAAAAGGCTGTCTTTAAGCTCTGGAGCCAGGGGCTCAGTCCAAATTTAAAAACCTCAAAGCCAGAGAACCTAAGGTGTGACACTCGGTTCAATGCCAAAGGCCCAGGAACTAAAGGGTCTGCTATTATGAATCTGGCAGTCCAAAGACCACAGAACTTAACATTCATATTTCCAAGGTCATTCAGTAGAAGGGCATTTCAGCTCTGGAAAAGAGCAAGAATACACCCTTCATACATCTTTTGCTTTAATCCAAATTTTTAGTTCACTTAGAGCAAATCTTCTGTTAAGACCACTGACTCCAGTGCCCGTTACTTCTGAAAACACTCTGAGACATTCACCGGGCAGTCTAATCATTCTAATCAATGCCAAACCACTTTGGTTCTCCTTTCAGCTTAAGTGCTAAAATGAAATGTTCATGGCAGCATTGTTAATGGTAGCCAAGTGCTCCTACCCAAATGTCCATTAAATAACCCATGAATGATGAATAAAAGGATATTGCCATGTAACAGGATATCATTTCATTAAAATAAAGTATTGATATATATGACAACATGAATTAACTTTGAAAAGATGACAGATCATGAAAAGGGTACATGCAGTATGATTCAATTTGTATTTTAGTACAAAATAAGCAAATCCATAGAAATGGAAAATAGGTAAGTTTTTTTCTGGGACCAAGGAGCAAAGGGGAGTAGCAAGTAATTGTAGATAGGTAGAGGTATTTTGAGGGAGGCTGATGAAAATATTCTTTTTTAGGGGGGAGGGTGAGGTGATGTCCAGCGTCTGCTTATGCCATGCCTTTCTGGCCATCATGAATCTTCCCTTTTATTTTGTAATTCAAAATAAAAAATAAAACCTTTTCCTCCCATCAGCTACTTTTCTTCAGGTGCTGTGTCCCAGCAATGAGAAGGTAACTACTAGAGTTAGTAATTTTGAACATTTCCCCATATATCTATGGGTCATTTTTTGACATGTTCTTAATTGAGAACTTTATTGTTTGAACATATTGCCTAATGTTTATTTTCCCATCAGGTTATACTCTTACGTTCCTTCTCCCCCACCTTCCATTCCATGAGGCCCTCCTCAGTATAATATACTATTGGTATTCATTGCAGGGTTATGAATGTTCCAGTCAGTCTCTGTGGGAAGGAACAGTACTTTGTGTTTTTTGAGACAGGGTCTCACATTGTAACCCAGGCTTACCTGGAATTCATTATATCACCCAGGATGGCCTCCAATTCAATATAATCCTATTTCAGCTTCCCAAGTACTGGGAATTACAAGGGTGAACTGTCAGGCCCAGGTTATTTTTTGTTTGTTTGGTTTTACTTTTGACTTACTTGAGTACCTTGTATATTATGAATATTAACCTCTTGTCAGATATATAATTTGCAAACGTTTTTTCCCATTCTGTAGAATAGCTTTGTTCTGTAGATGGACTTTTTATTTTGATGCAATCCCATTTGTCTATTTTGTAAAATTTTATTTATTTTCAAACAAGGTGGGAAAGAGAGGGAGAGAAAGCGGGGCATGAATGGGCGCACCAGGTCCTCCTGCCACTGCAAATGAACTGGACACATGTGCCACTTTGTATATCTGGCTTTAGGTGGGTAAACAAACAAACAAAAACATTGCCCATTCCAATGTAAAGAAGCAGTCTTCATATGTTTTCTTCAAGTAACAGCATAGTTTTTGATGTTACATAGTTTTTTTTTTTTTCCCTCCTAGGTAGAGCCTCACTCTAGTCCATGCTGACCTGGAATTTACTCTGTAGTCCAAGCCTGGTTTGAACTCACAGTGATCCTTCTACCTCTGTCTCCTGAGTGCTGGATTAAAGGTGTGTGCCACCATGCCTGGTCTGCTGTTATATTTAAGTCTCTACTCTGAGCTGATTTTTTTTTTTGGGGGGGGGGGGGGTGGGGGAGGGTGTTCGAGGTAGGGCCTCTCTTTAGCCCAGTCTGACCTGGATTCACTAGGTAGTCTCAGGGTGGCCTCAAACTCACAGCCATCTTCCTACCTCTCCCTCCTGAGTGCTGGGATTAAAGGTGATGCACCAACACATGGGGCTCCAACTTTTTTCTCAACATGGCTTCACTTATTTGGGGGTCTTTTGTAGTACTCTACCAATTACAATGTTTTCTATTTCTGAGAAGAATGCCATTGGAATTTTGATAGGGATTGCATTGAGTATCTTGATCTCTCTGGGTACTATGGACATTTTAATAATATCAATTCTGTCAATCCATGACATGAGCTACCTTTTTCCATTTCTGTATATTCTTTATTTCTTTCATATGTATTTTATAGTTTTTACCACTAAGATTTCACCTTTGTCATGCTTTGGATATATTTTATAGAACAAGGGTTTTTGTGGAGGGGTGCCCAGAACGACAATATTGGGAGGTGTTGTGGAAACTTTAAGAGCTAGAGCCTAGTGGGATATCTTTAGGTCACTTAGGGTATGCACTTAGAAGGCATTAGTTGTTCTGGGCCTCTTGAATTAATTCTTGCAAGAATTACTTATTACAAAGGCCTTAGCCTAAGATGGGCTTACACCTGTAATCCCAGAATTCAAGAAGCTGATGCAGGAATATTGATGTAAGTTTGAGGGAATTCTGGGCTCCATAGTAAATACCAGACTAGTCAGGGCTACAGAGTGAGACCCTGTCTCAAAAAATAAAACAATAGTCCTCAGCCTAACTCCTGAAGAATTCTCCATTGCCTGTTTGGCCATGAGATTGCTTCTTCTCACTGTTCTCCTGTCACTATGATGCTACCCACCATAAAACTTGCATCAGGGCCAAGCTGATGATGCCATAAATTCAAAGCCAGCCTGGGAAAATTACTGTCTCAAAATGAAAAATAAAATGACTTGGGGACTGGAGAGATGACTCAGCAGTTAAAGGTACTTGCTTACAAGGTGTGAAGGCCTGGATCTGATTTCCAGTATCAACATAAGGCCAGATGCACAAAGTGATGCATAATCTGGAGTTCATTTGCAGTGGCTAGAGGTCCTGGCATGCCCATTCCCCCTCTCTCAAATAAATGAAGTTATTTTAAAAGACCAAACTAAATTGGACATGGCATCTTGCACCTGTAGTCCTAGCACTTGGGAGGCTAAAGTAGGAGGAACACATTGAGTTCATGGCCAGCATGGGTTCAATTAAAAATGTCTCAAGACCAAATTAAAACAAGATTTATACAAAGTAGTAAAATATTTTAAGGTGATATTCTTTGCCCACTGTCAACATATCTGGTATAGTTACTGATGGAGCTGGGTAATGATAGATAAAAAGGACTTGTAACATTAATAGTAATGGTTCAATTACTTCTCCAAATTCATGTTTAATAATGAGGTATCATTGTATAGTCCATCAAGAAAACTTTATATGCAAAAGCAGCAAAAATAAAGACTGGGCATGTAGTTGTTGAATGGTAGAGTACTTTGATAGCATTGGAGGTCCTGAGTTGAACTGCCACCATAAAAGAAAAAAAAATGCTTCATTTTAAATAAAAAGCTGAAAAATGATAAAAAATAAAATAAAAGCTAAAAGAGGGCTTGTTTGGAATGTACCTCAGTGAGATTATGCTTGCCTAGCACATGCAAGGCCCTGGGTTTAATCCCCAATACTGCAAAATGGATCAATGAATGAACCAATGAGTGAACAAACAGGGCTGAGGGGATAGCTCAGTTGATAAAATGCTTCTCTGGAAAGCAGGAGGATCTGAGCTTGATCCAAGAACTCAGAAAAAATCTGGTCTACAATAACAATGATTGCATCCAGCTAGTGTTCCATACCTATAACCCCAACACTGAGGAGATGGAGTCAGATGGATCACCATAAGTTTTAAGGCAATGAGTTCAGGACACCATGGGCTTCAGAGTGAGAAAAATGAAAAAACAAACCAATTATTGGCAAAGATGTGGAGAAATTGCTGATGTGAAAGCCATGTTATACTCACTTTGGAAAAAAGTCTGGCAGTTTGTTTAAGTGAAATAGGAGTTTACTATATTGGGTTCTCTCTACAGTGTATGCACAAGGGAAATGGATGCATATGTATACATAAAGGCTAGTAAAGAAATTTCATAGCAGGATAGATAGCCAAAGTGGAAACAACCCAAGTGTCCATCTAAAAGAAGCCATACAAAATGCCATATGTTGCACATGTTTATATGAATTTGCACTCAAAATTTAACCAAATGCTTATATAAGTCACTCTAGGCAAGGCATAGCCTGAAATCACTGTTTAGTAAAACTTGATTTCAACACTTATGTTGCTTGCATTCTCTTGGGAGGGCCTGCCTGCCTGCAGGGAGCATGTGCTCTCATCTGCCTTTAGCAAAGAAAATCTGAAGGAAATAAAGTTCTACCTTTGTAGGAAAGGCTTAGAAACAGAACTAGAGATAAGGATCTGTGTGTATGTGACTTGAGAGAGGGCGTTTAAAGGCAAATCTGTAAAAGAGTGAGAGTGGCAAGATAGAAAAGGGGTTACGGCCTGCTTCTCAAATGATAGGAATTACTTCATGTGGCATAAGGTGGGTGACTTGAAGAGTTCTTCACTTTCAAGGCAAGATGTTATGCTTGTCAGTCAGTAATCACTCATTGGTCACTACTAGTAGTAGTATAGGATAGAGGTGGGAGGTATTTAAAATACCCATCTATCTTCAGATGAGGTGACTTTTTGTCAAAGCTAATTATTTGAAGCAGGTACAACCTGTAGCATTCAAATTCACTTTGGAATGTATGCACCAGTTAGAGGAACCAAGCAGTGTGCATCCCTTGCAATCAGATCCACTTGGTGTTCCCTATTGTTTACTCTATTTGGACATTTCCCAGGATTCTGTCATCTTATTTTTCCTATTGTGCAGGTCTTGTGTAGGTGGTGTCAGGCATTGTGATGTCATGAATATCAAGGTCATTTTGAGTTTGGAAGACAGTATTGTAACCTTTGACTCTTACATTCTATTCTATAATAGACCCTCAGCCTTGGATGGTGTGATAGAGATCCCTCACTGCTGAACACTACTGTTCTTAGCACTTTGGTGAGTTTTGAGTCAACCCAGTGGTCACTGCCATCTGAAAAAAGTTTCTCTAACCAAAAGTGAGATTATCAGGCTGGGGAGCTGAGCAGTTAAAGGGGCTGCTTCCAAAACCTGCTTGCCAAGGTTCGATTCTCCAGTTCCCATGTAAAGCCAGACACACAGATAGTACGTGTGTCTGGAATTTGATTGCAATGTCAGGAGGCCCTGGCATGCCCATTCATTCCCCCCCCCTCTTTCAGAAATAAAAGTGAAACTATCATTAATGTATGGGGATACATAAAAGTTTTTAGAGGGCAGTTTGGTGGACATTATATATACATTTAGCCAGACAACAGTAGTAGTTTGCTCTTTGGGCTTATGCCCTCCCAAGCCACAGGCTTTTTACAAGAATTTCAGTACCAGGCAGGTATTCCCTTCCATGGAGCAGATCTCCAGTCCAATCAAAGAGCAGTTAGTTTACCCCTAAACAGATGTGCTACCAGTTGGTACATTTGGCCTGGCTGACCAGCCATAAAGCTTGCCATGTCCACAAATGGTTAAGACTGGTGATCGCTTTTCTTCCCAGAAGGCTACATGGCTTTTTACAGCATACTGATAGCTAGTAAATAGGAAGCTTCCAGCTCAGTTCCAGCTTGATTTTTTTTCAGTATCCTGCAGCCCAATTATGTGGAGTCTTCAGTAATAGGGTCTTTATAATCCAGTTTGGGTAGGTAACTAAGAGCCTCAATAATAACTTGTATTTGAAGTCATCAGAAGCCTCCATGACAGACAACTCACTGGGAGGTGTCCCACCCCTGACACTGAAATTTTCTAGTAATAATCTGTGGCTTCACTTTTCTAGGGTTCTGATTGGTCCGAATTCCTTTGAGAAACCTAAAAAAGAGTATAGTTAGTTTAACCGTAGCCTTGAATCCTCCAATTCGTCCTGAGATTCTCCTTCCCTTCTTTCTTCACCTATTCTGTGCTTTTCTGACCTGTTTGGTTCTTCTGTTTACAAGGCTTGCTTGGTTAGGTGACATAGACTCTCATCTCTCTGAGTCTAAGCCCATTTCTATACCCTTATCAGATCTGAAGTTGTACTTGTCCAGGCATAGACAAAACTGAGGATTAGAGTGCCCAGCAATTCCCCAGTAGGTCATCTGAATGTCAAACAAACTCTTCCCTGCCTGTATTATACAGCAGCAACCCTACTACAAGATGTTAGAACTACAATAAATAGGAAATGTTTTCCCAAAACTCAATGGATTCAATATCATCCTTGGCTACATAGTGAATGTATGAGAACCTATCTCAAAAGTCCCCATAATGTAAAGAAATAATCATAAAAATCATGAAATAAGGGCTGGGGAGATGGTTCAGTGGGTAAAAATGCTTACTGCCCAAGCATGGAGACCTGAGTTCAGTCTTCACAAGCCTGTAACCTTAGTGCTGGGTTGGATGGTGACAGATCTCTGGAGCCTCTCTGTTCAGCCATCTAGGTGAATAATGGTGAGCTTCAGGTCTAGCCAGAGACTGTGTCTTGGGAAAATAAGGCATAAAAGTAAAAAGACATCAGACAACAGGATCATTGGGGCTCTCTGATGAACCAAAGTGAAAAACTAAGGAAAATAAGGTAGAAGAATGATAGAGGATACCAAGTTCCTCCTCTGACTTCTGCACATGTGTACTGGGGGTGTACACACACTGTGATGGTTAAGTTCTGTTGTCAACTTGGTCAGATTAGGAATCCACAGACATTACTCTTGGGTGGGTCTCTGAGGTTGTTTCCAGGAAGGTTTGATGGAAAGAGCCCATCCCCCAGAGTGTGCAGCCTTAACAGAGGAGGACTTTATGTAAGGAAGCTCTGGGATAAAAGAGCCCTTCTAAGCCTTGCTTCCTGTGCTGCTTGTTGGTGAGTTCCTTCAGTTGTTTGTGCATGCATCCTGTTTGGCTTTCCTTCACTGCATTGGAATGAAGTTTTCTTAGCCTTCCAGCATGGACTGAAGACCTGCAGCTCTCCAGGAAGCCTTCAGACCTTCATTGCTGGATTGGAACAGCCTAGGCATCCAGCCACATGGACTCGCCCTCAAGCCTGCATACCTCTTTTGGTGGACTAATGTAAACTAATCCAATACATTCTTTTTTTTTTTTTTTTTTTTTTGAGGTAGGGTTTTCCTTTATCCAAGGCTGACTTAGAATTCACTATATAGAATCAGCCTGACCTCAAACTCATAGCAATCTTCATACCTTGGCCTAGAATTAAAGGTGTGCGCCACCATGCCCAGAAAATTCCCTTTTTAATACAATTCATTCTATAGTTCTCTAGAGAACCCTGACTAATACAGATTGTGGTACCAGAAGTGGTTTTAGCGAAACAGAATTATAAGGATGGATTTCTCTAGTGGGCTTGGTGCTATCTGGAATTGGCTCTCCTACTTTAGTGCAAAAGGCTTTACTGATAATAATGAGAGCTTTGATAATCCACGATGTGAACTATTTAAGGAAATCTGAGATGTATTTGGTGATCCTGAGTCATGCCTAGTGAAAAACAAGGATTTTATCTAAAACTTGAATATTTGTGGAAAAGTAAGACACAAATGATGCTGGTTGGTTGCTTCTAGCATCTCTGGAAAAACTATTAAGGGAAAAGCAGAAGCTTAGAAAGGAAAATTTCATACATCCATAGGAGAAAGAAAAAGCCATTAGCAAGTGTGAGCTGGCTTAGAATAACTAGTGGGCTAGAGTAATCAACCTTAAATTCTGTCCCTGGTGCCACACCTCCAGGAGGTCTCCACCTTCCAGAACCTCCACCGGCTGGGTACTAAAGTAGGAAGCTTATTCACAAACACCTGGCTCACCTCTAGCAGGGTTCTACCTCCCAGACACTCCACCAGCTGGGGACTAAGTAGGAAGCATAATCACGAACACCTAAGGCTATCAGGAATTTTACATCCACACTATCACACACCCTAATTATCTTGCAGTCTCAGTATGAATCAAAAAGAAGGTGAGCTGAGCCCCCCCCCCATTCATTGCTCTCTTCCTTCTGTGACCTGCTGCTTCAAAACTCCTTTTGACATGCCTTCCCTACCATGATGTGTCACATCAATGAGAGACCTAACACAATTTAGTGCGAAAATTTTCTTTCAACTTAATAAATGATTACATGTATACCAAAGTTGTTTTAAAATAAATTTCCTTGTGCTTTATTATCAGTAAATGTTTGATTTGTTATATCCATTTTATATACCTATATAACCTTGTGCTGCATAAAAAAATTCTTGGGCAAGGAGCACAGGAGACAGCTCAGTGGGTATAATACTTTCCACACAAGCATGAGTACCTGAGTTTGGATCTCCAGCACTCATGGAAAAGCTGGGCATGATGGTGCTCACCTCTAATTTTAGCGCTGAGGAGTTAGAAACAAGAAACTTGTCAAATGGTAACTTCCAGGTTCGGTGAGAGCTCCTGTCTCAAAAAAGAGGTGGAAAGCTATTGAAGACCTCCAGTGTCAACATTTGCACATGTACAGTCCATTCCTCCACATGCATATATGTATACACATACATTTATTGAATGAAAAGATAATGAGTGGAAAAAATTCAAGCCTTGATCTAGGCAATTAGTGAAGGGGAGCCAGTGGTATTTTGCTTAGCTTCTCTGTCACAGTTGATACTCCATTGTGCAAGTGCTGAAGGCAAAGGGCAGATGGGCTGGTCACCTGACCAGATCATTCCAGTCTCTTGGTCATTTAGTGCTCTGCTATAGTAGATGCTTTCTATTGTGTCTTAAAATGAAGACACAAAACATCTCCCAGTTTGTACTGATTCCTATAGGTATACCACTTGCCTTTACTGCAGACCTCCTTGACCTTAGTCCTTTCAAATTTCACTTCCAACTCATGGATGACCACTATTGCCTGTGACTACATCATGCATTATAATCTCAGGCTGGTTGGTTCTTGCACACTAAGTAGATGAGCAAGTATAACCCCCTACTGTCACACTTTCTGAGATAACCTCAAGTGAGGCTATGGAGAAGTAACTGCACCTTCTTGGCCTGAACCCTAGTCTGGAACCACCCATCCACTAACCAAGTCAGAGACATTTTCCTTTCCAGGTGTCCATAGATACAAAGGAGAGGCACTGGTCACGGTTGTGAGGGCCATAGAGGTCTGGACCACCTGTTTTGGAGATTACCTGTTGTCATGGTTTGATCCAGGTGTCCCCCCACAAACGAATGTGTTCTGATTGATCCTCAGCTGATGGCAGTTTAGGTTTTACAACCTCGATGAAGCTGTGTTGTTGGGGGTGGGCATAAGCCAGCTTCCCCTTGCCAGTATTTGACACACCTTCCTGCCGCTGTTTGCAGTGCTGTGGCAGAGGTGATGTCCACCCGTCTGCTCGTGCTATCATCTTCCCTGCCAGGATGGAGTCACCCCTCGAGTCCCTAAGCCAAATAAACCCATTCCTCCACAAGCCGCTTTTGTTTGGGTTCTTTCTGCGCAACACTTGTATCTGCTTGAGCCTGGCCCTGCTGAATGTAGCACCTTATGTTACTGAATTGTTCTGCTGGGATGTTCCTCATAGATATTTCAGAAAATGCTAGTGTTTCTTCCATGAACTCTCAGTGCTATGGCGGCCAAAGGATATTTACTTTTATTTTATCATGCTTGGGATTGAACCCAGCACATTGATACTTTAGGCAAGTGCTCTTCCTCTAAGCTATACCCTCAGCCCTTGCTTTTATTGACATAACGTGTCCCTATATATCCAAAGTGGTGTGGCAAAGGGTTGTTGTGAAAACAACTGTGTCTGTAGCAGTCCAGGCTGTTCAGGGTAGAGGAAGAGGATCTCTGTCAAGAGGCTACAGCTCCTCCTGGCTATATAGCTCCAGGTCATGGAACACCATGTGGTTATAGCACAGCTGCCCCTGCTTATGGTTTGCACCAGGAGAATGGTTCTGTTACCCGTTATGAAATTCACAACATATCCTGTTCCCCACTATTCATTCTTTTAGCTAATGATAGAAGCTCATTTCTATTGAAAAACATACAGGTCTGTGCAGAATGTTAGACAAAGTGGCCTGGAATTTGCTATGTATCCCAGTTTAGCCTCAAACTCATGATTTATCTACTTGTCTCCTGAGTGTCTGAATGCTGGCTTTCCAAGTGTGCACTACTGTGCCCTGCAAGGCCAGTTATCTGGACTTGGATCAAATTGCCACATGAGTGGAGCTTCTTGAAAGGGTGTTGTCCCAAGCGGATATTGCTATATCTCTATTATTCTTAGTGAAAAATTAAAAATTATTAAGATGGCCAGAAGTAGAGACAAAGAGGAAATGAAAGAATTAAAAACACTTCCTCTTTCATGAAAACCTCTTCTTTTGCTTTCCCTGCCCTGCATTTCTGTATTCCTCTCTCTCCTTCACCCTTTTACCTCTCTCCACCCCCTCTATTTCTTTTCTTCTAGTAGACAAGTCTAATTGTTTTCACTTACGCAGGACTCCAATATTTATATATTTTATTTATTTGAGAGACAGAAGCAGAGAGCATGGGCACACCAGGGCTCTTGCTACTGCAAATGAACTTCAGACACATGCACCACTTGGTGCATCTGGCTTTAAATAGGTAACTGGGGAATTGAGGCTGTCATGCTTTGTAAGCAAGCATCTTTAACCTCTGGGCCATCTCGCTAGCCTCTCCAATATTTATAGACAAAGAACTCACAAGTATTGAGACTCCTTTTAGTAGAAAATATTAGAAAATTTCTTCCACCAGGAAGATCTAGATTTTCAAATCATAGTGCATTTGTTAGTAGCCTCAGACACTAAAAAGGAATGAAAAGTGAAACTTCAACCTTGTTTCAAATCTTTGCTTCATAGAGTACAGGAGTTTCATCAAACAGATTGCAATATTTTTATAATGCAAACTATTTATAGTCTGTTGTTGCAGAATACAGAAAGTTATAGTCAAGGAGCAGATCAAATGGCATGACATCAAAATTGTAGTGATATAGTCTGCAGGTTTGTGCCCTGCCCTAATCCCCAGTGTGTTACTAGAAGTTAGGAGAGTTTGCCTAGCATGCATGAGGCCTTGGCTTTGATCCACAATGCAGCAAAAACAAAACAAGGAAGAAGCTGAGTGTGGACACACACACACACACACACACACCCGAGTACTCATACCTGTAATCCCAGAATTTGGGAAGTATGAGGATAGCCTATGAGTAAGACCAGCCTGGTCTACATAATGAGTTCCAGGTCAGACCTGGCTACATAGCAAGACCCTGTCTGAACAAAAGGGAAAGGAAGGATTTTTACTAGGAAACAATGAGAAGGTGCTGTCACTGAGGAACCAAATGCTCACTTACACACTAGATCTACAGATGCCAGCTATAGGTTTTTCTAGCATCCAGAGTTGTGAGCACTAAGCCTTCCTCAGCTTTGAGGAGTCAAAATTTTAAACATTTGATCTCATTTATATGACACTTCTGTTCAAAAATGAAGGTGAATAATGTTTATCAATGGTAAACATACTGTTTGAACGTGGGCTACATAAGTTTTTCTAGCTGAGGTGACTTTTCAACTTACAAACTTTCTTTGGAGGGGTTAGAGGTAGACTCTGTGTTGTGCCAAATTTTGGGGTCCCCAAAGACCACCCAGGAGTACAAGCAATGCAATCATATTAGGATCAGGCCAAAGCCAGGTCTCTCTCCCTTTACCGACGCAGTGGATCAGGGAGAAGAGCCCTGAGTCCAGAATTAGCAGGGTTTTTATAGGGATTTAAGTAGGGGTATGGGTTTCAAACTTGGCAGTTACATGATTGACACTTTAAAAATGCTTAGCAAGTACATAAAGAATATATTTTGGCTATATGTGATGAGTTGATGCCACAACATCTTGACCTCACAGAGCTGTGTAAGCTAAAGAAATGGGTACAAGGGCAAAACAGTGTGATGGTTAAGTTTTGATGTCAACTTGACCTTTCAAGTAATCTTGGGTGGATCTCTGAGGATGTTCACAGGAAGGCAGCCTCTCAGTAAGGGGTAGGATGTAAAGAAGCTCAAAGAAGCTAGAAGTAAACATCCTTTCCTGTGTGGGCAGTGCAGAAAGGAAATTCCAGAGACTCAGGAAGCCATTAAGTCTGGGATAGGGTTGCAAGACCCCACCCTAAGCCTATATAAAGGGGAAGAAATTCTCTCCTTGGTGCCCCTCACCCTCCTGCCTATTTGCTGTTTTGTGTGTGTGGTATAGGTGATGGGTTTTTCTTTCTGCTCAGACCTGTGAAAGTGGAGCAGCCTCTTTTGCATTTGGAACTTCCCCTGTATCTATAGCTACAAATAAATACTTTCCTCCCCCAAATTGTGCCTGGTTTGGGGATTCATCCCAGTGGCGTGTGACTGACTGCGACACTGAGTACACAGTGATCGTGTAGTTTTAAAGTCTCCAAACAACATACATAAGTCAAAATAACTTTTCAGAACACAAGTAATTTCCCAAAACATGCTTATCAATTATTCCTGCACTTGGGTTGCCCTGCTCATTGCCCAGGGCGACACTCTAACCTAGTATAAACTATTCTCTGTCTTATCTTTAAGGACTCTTTTCAGCAAGGTTTATTATAAAATAGCTATGGTTATGCTAAGACCATGTTATGGTTTATTGGGGTCTCATTCTCACAGTCTATAGCCCAGGCTATGCAGTAATTCACTATATAGTCTCAGGGTGGCTTACTACTCACAGCAATCCTCCTACCTCTGCCTCCCAAATGCTAGGATTAAAGGCAGTCACCACCATATCCAGTTTAAACTTTTTATTTTTAAAATATTTTATTTATTTATTTGCAAGCAGAGAGAGAAGAGAGACAGAGAGAATGGGCATGCCAGGGCCCCTAGTCGCCACAAACGAACTCCAGACACATGTGCCACCTTGTATGCATCTGGCTGTACATGGGTACTGGGGACTTGAACTCAGGTCCTTCTGCTTTACAGGAACCTACTGTAACCACTGACCCATCTCTCCAGCCCTGTTTTGTTAAATATATATTTTATTTGTGTGTACGTTCATGTGTATGTGCACATGCATGTGCATGTTTGTGTCTCCACCTCCCATCTTGCAGTCAGTGTCAACTAATGAGATTACAGAAGCCCATCATAGCTTTTTTTTTATATAAATGTGGGATCTGAGAATTGAACTCTAGCACTCCAGCTTGAGCTGTGAGCACTTAATCACTGAGCCATCTCCCCAACCCAAACTTATATTTGATCTGCAATTAAAACTGCAGAAGCAGGAACAGATAAGTCAACATCAGTTACAGTAGAGCTACAGTTGTTGCTTTTTGACTTAAATGTGTGTATATATGTGTGTGTATGTGTGTACACTTACAGTAGTATCTGTCTTATTAACAAATTTTAAAACTGGAGAAGGAAGAGATATGAGGTAGTGTGGGGAGGGAGTCATATGGTTTATTGCCTATAACTATGAAAGCTATCAAAAAGTTTTTTAAAATGTGGAGAATTTTTTTTTCTTTGGCTTTCTGAGACAGAGTATTACTCTGTAGCATTGTTTGGCCTGGAAGATACTATGTAGACCAGGCTGGCCTTGAACTTCTGGGAGTCTTTCTGTCTCTGCCTCCTGTGTGCTGGGATTACAAGCATGTGTTACTACTATACCTGGTATAAATAGAGCATCTTTTTTGCTTGTGTGTATGCATGTATGTGTGTGTTGTATGCATGTGTATGTGCCCTTTCAATATCCTATGTGCTGCCTGCATGAAGGCGGGGTGCTTACCTGCAGTGGCTAGAGGTGTTCTACCTATTCTTGTTTGAGCCAGAGCTTCTTAAAAATACTTTTTGCAATCCTGGGTGATTCCTTGATCTCTGCTCGGGTTTGTGGAACTGGGTTTAGACATGCATATGGCCATGCCCAGTTGTTTATGTGAACTTGAACTCGGAGGGTATCAGGGCCCCCTGTGCCCTCATGCTTGCGCAAGAAGTGCATTTAACTGCTGAGCCATTTCTCCAGCCCAATAGAGGATTTTTGTCTTCAATAAAAACTTAACCTGAGCCGGGCATGGTGGCGCACACCTTTAATCCCAGCACTCGGGAGGCAGAGGTAGGAGGATTGCCGTGAGTTCAAGGCCACCCTGAGACTACATAGTGAATTCCAGGTCAACCTGGGCTAGAGTGAGACCCTACCTCAAAAAACAAAAACAAAAAAAAAAAAACTTAACCTGAGCACATAGTAGTCACTTATTCTCTCCATGAGACCCCAGGCTTCACAGAGTAGCTAATGACAGCTAATGTTTGCTGGGAGGGTGGGGATCAGAGGTGTAGACACTAGTGAGTTACCCATTGCACAGTAAATAACCTTCCACCCAGTCATACAAGCAACCTTAACTAAATGGGTTAAAAAAGGCATGAACATAAGCGATGGGAACTAATGGGGAAGAAGAAGCATGTTATAATTAAAAGGCAAGGGCAATCAAGGGTAATAAGGTCAAAATATATACATGTATGAAAATGTAAAAATTGGAAAAATAAATAAAAGTGAAAACAACAAAACTAATAAGGGCTATGGATGTAGCTCAATGGTGGAGCACAAACTTAGCATGTCCAAGATGCTGGCTTCCATCTCTTGCACCACAAATTAAAAAAAAAAGAACTAAAAATATCTCATGGAAAATTGGTAGCATATTTATTGATTTTGTACAACTGCCTATTTAGATAGTTAGATCATTTTGCTTGACAGAGCTAAAAAGCTGTTATGAAATCATAGTGGACTCCAGAGTTAGAAGCACTATATTCCATATTCTCCCTCTCCCTCTTCCTCTCCCTCTC
>PVHP010017817.1:0-34302 GCA_004024765.1 Zapus hudsonius | reverse complement strand
GTGCTTTACTTCAGTGCTAAGTGAGTCTTAAAGCACTAAGGGATCTTCCCTAAGACAGATCTAAGCTTATGTGTGTATAGTCTAATCCAATAAGAAAATGACTGAGGGCTGGAGAGATGGCTCAGCAGTTAAACTACTTTCCTGCAGAGCGTAACAATCTTGGTTCAGTTCCCACATAAAGCAATGCACAAAATGATGCATACATCTGGAATTTGTTTGCAGAGATTAGAGGCTCTGGCACAAGATGATGGGAGATAGTTACCAGTAGCAGAGGCTCTCTGCTTTCTAGAGACTCTGACCATTATCTCTCTCTGCTTTCAAATTTTTTTTAAACTTCAAAAAGAATTGAAGGAGAGTGATACCTATGTTGATATCATTCTCCATTGCAGATTCTGTTTTTATTATTTATTTATTTTTTATTTTTCAGAAGGTAGCTAGAACCAGGGACAACCTAATTCTACCAACAAGGCCATAAATGTTAGCTGAGTCCCTGGCAAGAGATAAACCACCCCTAACACATAGGCTGGGGCCCAGATGAAACACAGAGAAAGTGGAGAGACAAGCAAGAGAGCTGCTCCTACACAACCTGAGCCCAAGAGCCTGAGCCAGGGAGATGAAAACAGACACGGAGGAGACTCACAAGGTTCCAAAGAAGAAATCAACACTAAAGCAGATAGACAACTTAGCCACCATGGCTCAAGAAACTTTACAGGAGAAGGGGCAGAAAGATGGTAAGGGCCATGGTGGGGGCAATATCCAGAGGCATTGTACCCCCCCCCCCACTCAATGACTGACTGCTGCTGGCACGACACATACCCCTCAATCCAACGGAGATACCAGCAATCCCACTGAGACAAAGGCAAGGAAGAGGGAAACATGACTTGTAACCTGATTTATTCATACAAAGTTTCTACTTAATTAAAGAAAATTGGAGGAAAATCATCCCTTAATTTTATTAGACAAATTGTAATGAAAACTGGGTGTGGTGGTGCAGGCCTTTAATCCCAGCACTTGGGAAGCAGATTTAGGTGGATCATTGTGAGTTTGAGGCCACCCTAAAACTATAAAGTGAATTCCAGGTCAGCCTGAGTTAGAGTGATACCCTACTTTGAAAAAACAATAAAAAAATTGTGACAAAAATGTGGAAAAGAAAGGAAGGAAGAAGGAAAAAGAGAAAGCTCTCTTATCTGTGTGAACCCAAATGACCTCCTGGATTCATCAAAAAAGTCTCACATTTTTCCTGACAGTGTGGCCCAGAAGATAAGATAAATGAGAATTCCTGAGATGATGGGAGATAGTTATCAGTACTCGCAACTTCAAGAGAAATGGGTCTGCTTTCTCTCTCCTGGATATTAAGCAACCATTGACAGGAAGAAATTTTGGTATTTGATAAAAAGAAGACAACATATATTATATTATTCTAGCACATATCTGCTTAGCATAAGAAGAAAATTATCTACATAATGATTCTGAGTCATGAAAACACCATTTCCCAGTTTCTTACTCCCTGGTCTCCAACTGCTGGGCCCCTGTCTTCCCACGGTTGGTGTGAGATGGCCCACCATCTTCCCAGGGTTGGTGTTGGATGGCCCACTGTCTTCCCAGGGTTAGTGTGAGATGGCCCACTGTCTTCCCAGGGTTAGTGTGAGATGGCCCATTGTCTTCCCAGGGTTAGTGTTGGATGGCCCACTGTCTTCCCAGGGTTAGTGTGAGATGGCCCATTGTCTTCCCAGGGTTAGTGTTGGATGGCCCACTGTCTTCCCAGGGTTGGTGTGAGATGGTCCACTGTCTTCCCCCTGTCCTCTCTGCCTTCATTACAGTCATCCTTACTTTGATCCCATGACATTCCCAAGCACCAACTTCTTGCAGAAGGTCAGGGCCAGAGACGTGGGTAGTGGCAATCAGTATCTGAGGAAACAGTTTAGAGTGACAGTGCCTTCTATTCCGCTCTCCAGACTTCAGGTTCCTCTACTCCCCACTGGGTTTTCGTATGGGAATAATATTCGCCACACTCAGAATAGACTAGACTCTGGGTCTTTCCCAGCTCTCAGTTCAATCACTCCTGTGAACACTCATTTCTTAGACTTCCTGAAGCCTCGGTGCTGAAACTGGAGTATATTTTCCTGCTGGAAGGTTTCAAGTTTTTATTAGTCCTAAAGGGGCAGGAAGCTACAGAAAGGTCTTTTCTTGCTTTCTGGAGCAGTTTCAGAACATTTGTGCTAAAAGATGCACAATATAAAATATATTATCAAGAAGCTGAAGATTTTTAAATGAATATAATACAGAAGTCAATGTGGATATGAAAGCAGTCATTAATTAGCAGCTTTATTCTTGGTTGTATGTAAAATAGTTATGTCATTGTTAAATATATTTCTTACTTTGATTAGATCAAGTATTTCAGTGGCAAAAAAATCTTGAGCCAAAACCTTTAAACTCAAAAACACCAAATAGTCTAAAAAAGCAGTTTTGATTACAGCAATCTTGAAAATTTACATTCTTATGGGAATGCTGATGACGAGATAAGCATTATTTGCATAAAGATAACTCTCCATAAAGACGACTCTCCTCATTTATTCCTAGTGAGAATCACTAAGATATAAAGATAGGCCGAATAATGTCACTGCCATTTTTGGGTCACTCTCTTGATGAAACACTTTCACAAGTTATTAAGGCAGCACAGAGCCACCAGAATTCTAGAATTCTGTTGGTAACAAGGAACAAACACCTAACTTTGGAAGGTTTGGGGAGAAGCATGCTTAGAGGCATATCTGCCTGAACTTTGCTGGGCTTGAAACTGGTTGAAAAGGACACTGGGTTCAAGTACTGCCAGGAAGTTGCCCATCTCAAGGTGGGGCCAAGGCAGATGGGACGCCCTGACTGCCGTCCTCCCTCCTCCCTCCTCCCTCCTCTGTTTTCAGTCACCATTTGGCTAGACCAGCCAGCAAGACCCAGGGATTCCTGAGCACTCTGGCTTCCCAGCCCTGGAATCATAGGGGTTTTCCACCACACCACATATTAAACTTAGGTTCTACGGAATCTGACCTCAGGTCCTCATGCATGTGTGGAAGCCCCATTATTCCTTCCTGAGATCTGCACCTTGGGCCTTTACCACTTGGTCCGGAATCTGGAAAAGGAGGCTTTGTGTGTATGTGAGAGGAGGGGAGCTGGTATTTCTGTGATTACTTAGAAGCAGTTTAGTGTTACTTGTCCTGTATGTCCTGTGTGGCTATTCTTGGATCCATTCAAGGAGAAACAGGCAGTTAGTAAGGGGCAGAAGCCCACGAGGGAATAAGGAGTTTCGCCCATCCCAGAAGAACTGGAACTTGAATCTCAGCCTGTCTCATCCAAGATGGCTTCCTGCGTCTTGCCCAGCTCAGTTTCTCTGGGTCAGGGCCAATCATGTCTTGGCCCCTCCTGGGCCAGCCACTTGGGTCTGTGAAACAATCAGGTGTCTCCTTACACACTTGAGTACAAGTCTGACCAAAATTAGATTTCTGGTTCATATAAAGGATGTGGACCATATTGCCCCTCTTTCTTTTTCCTGTGACCTCACCTGAGCACACATGTTAAATCTGTCCTGCCATCCTGGCTGGGGAGGGGAGAGCACTTCTCTTGGCCTGGGTGTTTTCATGCTTGAGTTCTGTGCCTTGCTTTGAGGTGCTTTCTCACTTTGATCTCTTACCCCACTATTTCTTAAAACCCTTTGGTCTTTTATGTGAAGGAGATCTTTTGGTTCTTACTCCTTGACTTCCATGCGTGGCTATATGCACTTCCTGAAGAGCCTTTTACCCCTGGAAATGTGCTTGTGATGGAGATTCATTTCTTATCCCCACTCCCTTTGCAGATGGGCTTGACTCTATCAGGCAGCCTCCTCCCTGGATCTCAGTTTCCCTACAATACATCTCTTAAGTCATGATATCTTTCTAAATCAACTTAATAATTCCTAATTTTCCCTTCTCTGGTAAATTACGCTGAGATAGGATAAATACCCAAAATTTTGGGTTCACAATCATGGGGAGAGACTCCTTTGACCCCCAAATTCCTACATAACTAGTGGGAAACAATGGTGCATTCCTAAGTAGCTAGACATGGATCATGAGCCATCTTTAGAGCTCCAAGTAAAACCCTGAGCCAGCACCCCCCCAAAAAAAAAATCCAGCTATAGAAGAGCCATTCCACAAAATAAACTCAGTGTGCTATCACCGGAAGAAAAGGGGGGGGGCAGAAAAACAAGGACATAAATGTCTATGACAGTTGATGTAAAAAAAGTTCATATTTTAGAACATTTCAGAGTTTGAATTTCTGAATCAGGGATAGTCAACCTGCACATTTATCTATTAGTGTTAGTAAGGTGTCTACTGATATTCGCAATGATCTTAAATTCATGACGAAGTAGTCAGATATTTGAGGAATCTGACATCCCTGGCATTCCTCATACTGCTGGGTGCTAGACGGGTTCCCATTGGTCACCTTTGAATTCACATTCAGCTAATGAGGACTCCTGGAAAATGCAGAAAATTAAGATTGACCACAGATCTTTTTCCTCTAACTCCTATGCAAGAGAAGTTGCCAATGTCCTGTTGCCAGGTTGGAGATCAAAGCCAAGCTGAGCAGAGGAATCCACTGGATGGAAGAAAACAGGGTCGAGTTTCCAGGGTGATGGTAGCTGCTGTGCAGGAGGGAAGCCACCACTTCAGAGTCCCATTGGTCCCACCTGAACCTGAGTCCTGCTGCTCCGTAAACTTGGGGAAGTCTCTGATTCTCATGTGGCTACCTCGTTTTTTATAGAATATGGATTTCAAAGAGCTTCAACAATATGGGCTAGGCAGTCTAGCAAGGGCTGTCCACAGGCTGGAGAGGTTGAGAGAACTCACTAGCTGCTGGATGCCTCAGCCATCCCCATCTGGTGCTCAAGGTCTGAAGGACGCATGGGGAGATGCTGGGCTTCAGTCCACGTTGGAACCTGAAGAAGCAGTTTCAGTGTCAGTGAGCATGGCAGCATGATGGCAGCAGAGGTAGACATCGTCACCATCCAGGAGTGAAGGCCAGCAGAGGGAGACACTGTCACCATGAAGGAGTGAAGGCCAGCAGGGGAGCAGTTGCCATGGTTTGATCCAGGTGTCCCCCACAAACAAATCAATGTGTTCTGGGTAATTGATCCTCAGTTGGTGACAGTTTGGATTTTACAACCTCAATGGAGCTGTGCTGTTGGGGGTGGGCTTATGGGGATTATAAACCAGCTTCCCCTTGCCAGTGTTTGGCACACCTTCCTGCCGCTATTTCCAGTGCTGTGGTGGAGGTGATGTCCACCCTCTGCTCATGCCATCGTTTTCCCTGACATGATGGAGTATCTCCTCGAGTCTGTAAGCCAAATAAACCCATTCCTCCACAAGCCTCTTTTGTTTGGGTTCGTTCTGTGCAGCAACTTTATAAGCACACACCACCACCCCTGGAGTTTTTTAAACATGGTTTCTAGGGATTGACCTCAGATCCTCATCCTTGCAAGACAAGGGTTTTACCAAATGAACTATCTCCAACCCCCCACCTCCTTCTTGCTTCAGTATTCAAATGTGTATTACAGTCCCGTTATATTCTCAGAATTGCTAGAATCTGTTCCTGTTGTGGTCGATAGGGTTACATTCCATTCTACTTTAAATGTAGGTATAAAGTAACTATTCATTAATTTCTTAAGCCTGTAATTTATACAAAAATCTGATTTTTAATGTGTTTATTATTTGAACAAGAGTTAGAGATCTTAGCAGTTATCTCACTCAAATTCTCCTTATGCATTTGGAAATCAAATTTCTTCCAGAGTCAAATCTCACCTGTGTCAAACTAGAATTTGCTATCATATATCAAACTCTCACTCAAAGCTCTGCCATGACTTCAAGCCATCCCCCCCAAAGTCTATCCTGAGCCTCTTGGCCATTCTGCATGTGCTTGGGATGGGATGGGAATCCCAGGCCCTAGGCTCCACTAAAATGATTTTGATGTCTACCTGTTTTTTAAAAAAATGTTTTAGCTATTTGTGAGGAGAGAGGGAGAGAGAGGTTGAGAGAGAGACAGAGAGAGACAGAGAGAAAGAGAGAGAGAGTCTGGGTGTACCAGGGCTTCTTGCCACTGCAAATGAATTCCAGACACATGCACCACTTGGTGCATCTTGTTTTACATGTTTACTGGGGAACTGAACCCAGGCTGACAGGCTTTGCATGCAAGCACCCTTTCCTCAACCCATCTACTTGTTTTAATAGCAGTGCTGTTGATAACATTTAACGTGCATGTACCCATCTATGAAGTGAGAGACACGTTGACCTTCAGCCTGTTTGCTGTTCAGCTCCTCAAACTCTAGGTTAGAGTGAAGTGACTACCCTGGATGCTGGCTCTCATTTGCCATTTCTGTGCTTCACATGCAGCTCTGAGACCCCTGGACAAAAGGCCCTTCTGTGCTGGTCAGGTGCCAGAAAGATGCTCTTCTCTAGGACGCAGTGCTACAGCAGCATCTCCCAGACAGGACTTCTTAGCAAGACACATTTGCCTTCAAAGTGAACAGTCAGGTGACATGAATAAGCACCTAGACATCTTTATTGGTATCAATCAATGTGGTCAATAATCAATGTGGTCAGTATGACTGTTAGGTAGGTCTCTTATTTACTGGACTCTATGCATTTTCCCCAAAATGTGGATAAAACTACCACATTGAATTATCTTGAAAGAATTTGCTAATCCTCCCCTTTTGACCAAATGATTCCTCCAGATGGATGGATGTGGAAACAAAACTCAGATCCAGGATTGGTTCTGCCAAATGAAGGAATGGACATAAATCTGAAAGGTGGGAACTTTGAATGGAAAATTGTTGTCTTTTTCTTGCTTTCCAACTTGGGTGTTGTTCAGAAGTGTTAGACAGCTTCCAGATTCCACAGTGGGAGAAAGGGATTTCAAATGGAAATTTTCATTTTAAGTGCCAAGAGCCTCTCCTACAATAACATTTTGTTCTTTCTTTCTTCCTTTCTTTCTTTCTTTCTTTCTTTCTTTCTTTCTTTCTTTCTTTCTTTCTTTCTTTCTTTCTTTCTTTCTTTCTTTCTTTCTTTCTATGTATAGTGGGAGACTTTATCCTTCTTCTAAAATGCCATGTGCAGGATTAAGAGGTCTTCCATTCTCTTACTTCTTTCTTTTCCTTTGCTGAACATTTTCTGCCCATTTTATTAGTATTTTTCTGATGCAACTGATGCATACATTTGGATTTTCCACAGGTTTTTGTAGTCACGTGAAATAAGGTCAAATTCTATTTTTAAAACAAAATAAGGAAGAGGGGGAGATTATCCAGAGGCATGGCCAGGAGAACCTGGCTGAATACTAGGCTATCCATGGTCCGCTGTTACAAGGACTGATCCAGATGACCCATGGAGGAGGTTATCCAGGCTAATCTAGCCAACTTGCTGAGTCCAGGTTCAGGGTAAGAAACTTGTTTCCAAAAAAATGAAGTAGAACTTGACTGAGAAAGATGCCCAGTCTACCTCTGGCCTCTACACATTGCACACACCCACCTGCACATGTACCCACACATCTGTGTGCCCATACATACACTAACATGTATACATATAACAGACATAACACACACACACACACACACACACACACACACACACACACACACACACGACCCAGGAGCCTTTTTCTGAGATCTGTGGAGTGTGGCTTCTCTGCCTCATGCAGTTTTCTCTTGATACTATTTCCTTAAAGAAGATCTCTTAGATCCTCCCAGCTGAGTTTCAACCCCCAACACTCATTTGCTCATGTTACCCTGTTGTACCTCACCACAATTGTACCTAGTATTTCCTCTAATACTTATTGTTAAACTATAACTCTCAGAATATAAGCAAGGTCTATCTTGTTAAATTTCTGGGGACACACTTGATATTGAAACCAGGTCCCCTAGAATATATACCTTATGGCTCCCGCTTCCCATACCCTGTACCTAGTTTTATGTTGCAGGCTGTCCCACCCAGGTCATCCACTTTTCCTAGGGGTACTCTATCAGTCAGGAGTCTCTAGAGGAACAGTGACAAGAAGGTAACTTCTACAGACACCAAGGACGATCCTAAATGAAGGACAGCAGAAGGAGACACATAAATGGATGTAGATGTAATTTTTCTACTTCACCAGACCAAAAGAAAACTTTCTCAAGAATGGCATAATGTCTGTTACAAATTAGTTGCCAAAAAATACTCGCTTAACTGCACACTTAGGAAATAAAAGGGAATGTATTTTGCTTTGTAACCAGACCGCTGAGAAATGCGCACTTTGCTTCTCCAGCTCCTTTGAGACTCACCTGGACATCCCGAGCCCTGCTCTTTCTGTTAAATGAGATAATCATGTTTTATATGAAGACCATTGTTTACCCCTCACTAGTGGAAGGAATTAATGTGCATGCATTCTTCATAATCAGAAATAAATCCCTTAAGCCTGTAATTTGCTCCTACGGGTTTAGAATTTTGAAGTCCAAGAATGCATCTACCTTCACAGAAGTTCTGGGGGTGGCTGGCTCTGTGGATCTCTATGTGGCCATTGTCTGTGTGGGAGGATTGGTGAGGAGGGCAGTGTTTCCCTCTCATAATAAACCTTCTGCTTCTAAACCCAGGTGCGTTTCGATGTAGACATCTGTGTCATTAAGTAGGAGGGAGATTACAATAGCAGCTCAGAAACGGGCTTCTCAAAATGCAAGGTGGAATTGCAGTAGCTCTTATCAGCCATCACCAGCTTCCTTTGATGATGACATGTCACAGAGATAGCAGTGACAAATTGGATTATCTCTTCATCATGTTTTAAAATGCTGCCTTTCACTGTGCGGCAGGGGAAAGGGTGTCTTCCAGAGTTCACCCTAGTGTCATACTATTGAAAACGGTTGTCAGAGGGCCCCTGTTCCAATCTACAACTGCTTCTGTCTGCTTCCATCCATGTTTCATCTCTGTTACTGGACACAGAGGATGAAGGAGTTCATGAGAAAGCTCCTTCACTGATGGCTCCCATGAGAAGCCCTGGGTAGTTACCAAGAATGTGCAGGGCAAAGAAAGGAGGGGTGTCAGGTGACCCATGGGCATCCATTCTCCTGTCACTCCATTGAACAGAGCAGAAATGTGTTCCTTATCTTCAGCAGGGTACCTATAACACAGGCACAGGCATTCAAAGCAGCGAAGTTGACATTCTTGGTTAAAACATGCTATGGGAAGTTAGCTTTTTGGAGTTAATCTTATAGAATGCAGATCAAAGTTGACCTGTATTTATGGGCTTTAGGAAAGTATATTTAAACATTAGTCAACAAAGTTAATTCTATTTTTTCTTCTTTTTGGTGTGTATAATATGTGGTATGTGTGTGTGGTGTATGCACATGTGTGTGTGAAGATGTATGCAACTCATGCATGCACATACAGAGGAGGACATTTGGAGTCTTCTTTTACGTGATTTTATACTATTTCCTTGAGCCATGGTCAGAGCTATTTTTTGGCTTGAGTGGCTGAGCAGTGAGCCCCAATGATCGTCCTTTCTCTTCCTTCCCCTTCAGCACTGTAATTACTAGTGTGTGGGCTTTTGTTGGTGTGAGTAGTGGAGCCAAACTCAGGTCCTCATTTTTGCATAGATGAGCTATCTCCCCAGCCCCTCGATTTTCATTTTTAAAGCACTTTATTGAGAGATGGTTGACATGGAAAGCTGCTTCTATTTAACATGTATGTCTTGATGAGGTTTGAAGTAAGTTTACCCATGCACCCAACACCACAATGTATTCAATGAACCTGTGAGTGTCATGAACCTGTAAACATTACCACCATGTATGCAACGAACCTGTAAACAGTACCACCACTGTCCTGCTCCCTTTACCCCTTCTTCTTCTTGTCATTTGATGGAAATTACTTATAGTAAGAGCTACTCTCCTAGCAAATTTGGAATGGAATTTTTAGGATAAGCAGTGTGCCTTACAGTTCATTTTTATAACACTTATTCTGTATAACTCAACTTTGACTCATTAGAAGAACACCTCTGTTTACCTCTGCTGGAAGCCAACAGATATCACCATTCTACTCTCTGCTTATGGTTTTAATGATGTAAGGATTGTTATGCAAGGAGTATCATACAGTATTCATCCTTCTGTGTAAGGCTCACTCCACTTAACACAGTGCCTTCCCACTCCATCTATGCTGTCAAAATGGCAAGATTTCTCTCTTTATTTAGGGTGAATAAGATTTCATTTTATGTGTATACATTTTCTTATCTTTTTTAATGCTTCAGTGGATACTGAGAATAATACTGAAACAAATCCATTGTAAAAGTCCATTGGGACTTTGAAATCTTTGCAAAAAGTTTATACCTAGGGCTGGAGAGATTGCTCAGGGTAAGCCTAATGACCTGAGTTCAATTCCACCAGCACCCATGTAAAGCCAGATGCACAGAGTGGTGCATGTAACCAGAGTCCATTTGTGGTGGCTAAGGCCCTGTAATGCCCATTCTTCCTGTCTTGCCTCTCTTCTATCTTTCTCTGATTGCAAATACATAAGTAAAAACATTTTTTTTTAAAGTTGATACCCAAAGTTAATTTTAATAGAGATCTTAGATGCATAACCATATTTGACTGAAATAGATCTTTTCTATCTACTAAAACTCTGAATGACATAATGTATTACTGTGTTATGAATGTTATGGTGAAAGTTTTCTAACTTCCTCAGACGGTGAGCTGAAGCATCCACTAATACTCATCTCAAGTGATGAAACTGATGCTGTGCTAGCACGCCGTATTCATGTTTAGATCCTCTGAACCCAGGCAGGGCTCAACATGCCAGCTTATATTTGTCATCTCAGCACTCCTGACACGAGATTGGGGGTGGAGACAGGGGAATCTCTGGAAGCTTGTGGACCAGCTAACCTTGTGCAGCAGCAGCAAACAAGACTTCCTCGAACAAGGTGAGAGGTGAGGACAGACACTTGCAGTTTTGCTCTGACCCCAAGTACACACTTATACATGTGTACATACATGCATGCAAAGAAAGAAAGAAAAAATTAAAATAAAGGATGAGCCATGCACATGCAAAGAGGAAACAGTAAAGCCCGGACTGGAATTCAGCCTCCGAATTTGAAGTTCATTCTTTCCATTGTGCCACGTGTCTTCCTCAGAGGATATCTGAACAGGCAGGACCTGTAGAGAGAGATGCAATGGTGGATCTGGCATAGGGAAGAGATGCTCTTAATTGAGTGACTTTGTGAAGAAGTATTTAAGGAAATACTACTTCTGTGTCTAGGGTAGACCTGGAGTTGTGGAGTGACAGCAAGCATGACCACAGGGAAGAAAACCCAGTTGTCAGGTGGGAAAGCTTAAGAGTAAAGCATAATCCATAAAGAGCAGCTTGAGTCTTCATCTCTCTTACCATCTCCAACCTCAGCAACGTAGGTTGCTTGCAATAAGCACATGACCCAAGCAGACCAGCGATGCGCCTGAGCCATCCCAGGGAGGCTGCAGGTGAGCACTCAGCTGTGGAGCTTCAGTGGCACCAAAATCCTGGCAGTGGTCTCCATGGTGTGATGACCGTCACTTCACAGACACCTTACCAAGTTCACTCAAATTTACCTGATGGCCAATTCTGGCCCAGTCGAGCATGGTAGAGGGAAGGCTAGAGCACCTGACACAGTTTGACCCATTGAAAACTGCCAGACCACATTATTTCCTATTGAGATATCCATGTCTTCTTTGTTTATGACAAACACAGGGCAATTCTAATATATGTGAGAGTGCATTCATTGAAGTTTTCCCTTGGTTTTTCTCACCATGAGCACACAGGCACCTTAGATTGTTCTCTTGCAACAAGACCAGGGTTCCAGCAGCAACAGACCCCACACCCTGGTACCAAGTCAGTTGGAGTCAACCATTCTCTGTTTCTGCCCAGAAAGAGCCCAAACAAAAAGCTGCTTGGAGAGGAAAGGGTTTATTTGGCTTACAGATTCGAGGGGAGACTGCATCCTGGCAGGGAAAACGATGGCATGAGCAGAGGGTGGACATCACCTCTGCCACAGCACTGCACACAGCGGCAGGAAGGTGTGCCAAACACTGGCAAGGGGAAGCTGGCTTAGAACCCCATAAGCCTGCCCCCAACAACACAGCTTCATCGAGGTTGTAAAACCCAAACTGCCATCAGCTGAGGATCAATCAATCAGAACACATTCGTTTGTGGGGGACACCTGGATCAAACCATGACAATCACCCTCCTGATCTTTGCTACCATTTATTTATTTATTTATTTGTGACCTCCTAAGTATCAGAGCTTATGTTTCCTTTCCTTAAAGATGGCTTAGATCTTACCTGCTTCATGAGAAGATCCAAGGTTAAATTAGTTAACTGGCATGGTTGTCACCATCTTTTTGTTGTTGCAATAACAAAACACCAGAAGCCTGGTAACTGATAAAGAACAAAATTGATTTGGCTCATGACTCTGGAGGCCAGAAAGTCCCCATTAGCATCTGGTGGAAGCCTTGCTATCTATATCAACCTGGTGGATGATGTCATCACCAGGCAAGAAAGATGGGGTATGCTTAGTTCTTCCTCCTCTTTATATGAAACTGAAAATGACATTGTGAGTGAACCCTTATAGTCTTATCTAATCCTAATTATTTTCCAATGTCCCCACCCAAAAATACATATCATTCTGGGAGCTGTGTCCAACACATTGAATTGTTGGAGGTGAGGGAGAGATAGATTCAATCCCTACTGATGTGTGCCTCCTTCCCTCCCTCACCTAACCTCTGACCCTACTTATGTTGGCTCTAGTTATCCCATAATTTCAGAGGAAACTGTAAAACTGACAGCACATGCAAATGGGACAATAAGTGGGTCCCATCTGAGCCCTGAGATGTTGCCATAAATTATCAGGGAAAGGCCACGGCATCCAGGTTCTCTCACCCTGGAGGGATGGAGTACTTTTGCATTGTTTCTGTAAAGTCCAAAATTGACTTTGCTGAGTGCGAACTCATCCACATTTTGTAATCATAACCAGCATTTTGCTAAAATTTAGATCAAGCATAAACACAAAAGATTAAAATGAGAGATTGTCTTCATCAAGGAATTGGTTATAAGGCTAGAAAGCTAAGAGGATTTTCTTAGCATCAACCATGGGCATGTCTGGATTCTTTTTCTCTTCCCTTTTCCCTTGGTCAGTTCTCCTAAATAGTCTTTTGGTGCTCTTTGCCTAGTAACATGGACTCTGACAAAATACCTGAACAAAGCAACTTAAGGAAGAGTTTATTTCAGCTCACATTTCCACGTTTCAGTTGAAGGCATGGCATAAGGAGCTTGAGGCAGCTGGTCACATTCAGTTCACAGTGAGAAAGCAGAGAGTGATGAATGCTGCTGTTTTATTCAGGCAACCCATAGGATGATGCTACCCACAGTTTAGAAAATGCCTCAGAGAGAATCACAAAGATTTGTTTCACGGTGATTCTATATCCTGTCAGGTTGACAACCAGCAATGAACCATTAGGAGACCCCAGGCCCCTTCCTCTCCTGTCGCTTTCTGCTCACCATGAGCAGAGAGGCTTTGCTCCACCTTGCTCTCCCACCATGACGAGATTCTGCTTTGCCACTGTCCTAAAATCAAACTGACCATGGACTTAAACCTCAAACCTCTGAAACTGTGAGCTTAGACTCCTTTTTTCTTGTTTATCTATAGTATTTTGTCACAGGGAAAGAAACCTGAGTAATACGGTTTGTGCCTTTTTAAAATTCCCCAAATCCTATCATAGAGATGAAGCTATAATTAATAAAATGAATTAGATTTGTCAGTTCAGCATGGAGTTTACCATGAGAAGAAATTGTGAGTTAGTAGACCTGAAGAGGATGCCTTTTTGTTTGTGAAGGAGAGAAAAACCTAACAATGGTTGCTATTTTCAGCATCACTTGTAAGGAACTGATATAACAAGGTTGGTTTCCTCACCTCGAAAACTTTACCTAATATCTGGGCTTATATCAATTTACAAGGGTGCTATAAAAGTATTAAATATGTGTGCACATCTAGAAATAATGAAAAGACAACATAAAGAATTTCACAATTGGGTAATGCGTGCTGCTAATTCTTATTTGAGTAACTTGATTTTTCCCCCAGAAGGTTAAAGTTGGAATTTAATGAGACCAAGCAGTTTTTCCTTAACTCAGTATTTATCCTTTATACAAACTGAAATTCTCCTAGAAAGAAATGGCTGAGGGTGGGTAGAACTAGGGAAAGTCTTGTGTGAAAGTTTGTGCCTCACAGAAACTGTTGTCAAATAGGATTGTCTTCTATCTGATGTAAGACTTCACCTTGGAATGATTTCTCTTCTTCACAACACGACAAAGAAGATGTGAAAGTTAGGTATCAGAGTCTAAAAAAGAATCTTTAGGCCAATCCTGCCCAGTAGAGTAGTACCATGTAACTGTGGAGTCATTGAAAAGTAGGAAGCACAAAATGTTAAAATACTTAATGGATGATGTGATACAGAGAAGTAAATAAAATATTTCAGTAATGTTTAGCTCTATGCTAAAATAATATTTTGGGTATATTGGCTTAGATAAAACACTTTGCTAGACGAATTTCATAGTTTCTTTTTCATTTTTTAAAGTACATTAATTAGAAAATTTAAGGTTACACATCTCATTTGCATATCATCTAGCTTTCAACGCTACTTTAGACTGTGCTAACTGGATAGTCTCTTTTCTTATTTTTTTCACAAAAATTGAGAAAAATTTTAAATAAGGGGAACTGACCTGATTTAAAATCAAATGACAATCATGTGAGAATGTAAAAACTGCAGTGTTCTTTTTTGTCAGAGAAAATATCTGAAACCTCATGCTTAACTGGTTGTAAAATTAAGAACAGAATATATGCTTTTTTAAAAGAATGAATTAATACTCAAAATCCACTTCAATGCATGTAATGGTTTGGGATTCTCCCAAAATTTGTGTTTCTCTTCCAAGTACTAGATTTTGTTGTTGGGAAATCTGAGATTCATGAAAATTTAAAATCTGTATTCTCTTTCTAAAGGGAAAATAAATAATGTATTGAAATTGGCAATATCACCTTGCTGCATGCAAAAGCAAGAAAAACGTCTCTCTGGCTACACTGATTAGTGATCCCTGGGACTCTGGTTTCCTGTTTAGTTTAAAATGAAGGAAAATTCCTAGTTCATGGAACAGGAGGCCATTTTTTAAGTAAAATTTTCATTACAAAATTTCTATAATCTCCTCTCATGACCTTCTGTGATGGTAAAATTTCGTTGTCAACTTGACCTTTTAAAATATCTTGGGTGGGTCTCTGATGTTGTTCACAGAAATGCAGTCCTCCCAATAGTGGGCAGCATGTAAGGAAGCTCAGGGAAGCTAGAAATGAACATCCCTTCCTGAATGGAAATTCCAGAGCCTCAGGAAGCCAACAAGTCTGGGATAGGGTTTCAAGACCCCATCCTAAGGCTATATAAAGGGGAAAGAGATCTCCTTTGCCTGCTGCCTGTTTGCTGTAGTGGATATGGGAGAAAAGTCATCAGTCTTAACTTGCAAGATACATATATATACATATATATATGTATATTCATTTTCTGAATTGCTCTACTTGTCTCTTGTGAGGAGAAATTCAATGGCACTGCAAGTGAGCGAGTCCTCCAGTGCAGATGGAGCATTCTTCTTTAGTCTTATTTAATGGCAGGATTGCTCCACTAAATATCTCTGAGTCACAAAGAGAGTGCTAGTCACAGAGAGTGTTCATGTGGACCAGCCTTTAATGATGAGATTCTTGAATCCTCTCTCTCTCTCTCTCTCTCTCTCTCTCTCTCACACACACACACACACACACACACACACACACACACACACACACACACCACATAGACACACTTATAGACAGGTAGAAATCTCTCAGCCTGGAATTATTTGGATTTGATTTTTGTTGGTTTTTGTTATGTATTGTATGTTTTATGTGTGTGGATGAACACACATGCACACACACGTACATACCATAATGAAACCCACTACTTTATATGCTAACTTTTAAAAAGTTATTTAAAAACAGTGGCTTCAATTAATTTTTTAAAAAGAGAATGTGTGGAAGGACTTCTCTCTGCTCTAGTTCAGTACTTTTCCCATCCCCTATTCAGAACAGAAAAGTCACCCTTTAGGTTATACTTTTTTACACCAGATTGTTGAGGAGAACCTTGAATTTCTTGATACTGTGTATGCACCATATTTAAAGAAAGCCAGATTCCCATACACTTCTGAAACCAACATTGTTAATAAAAAATGAGTTAGACTTTGACATAGGACACAAAGCCAGGTTGCAAAAAAGATTTTCCCTGTTGATATAAAGTTCATTACTGACCAAACATCCCCACATAAATGGCTTAGAAAAGTTTCCCACTGTTCAGAAAGAGTAAGTCACACAAAGATATGCTTAAAACTGGATATTTGTTTTAATCCAAAAATATGTTCTTGCCACATTTGACCTTAAATGGAGTGTCTGCTGTCTTTGATTTTCTCCACTCTGTTTGTGATCTTGGTAGATTGACTTAGCTGTGACTATAAACAGTTGTTGTTTCCAATATTCACAAACTCACTGTTCCCGTGCGTTAATTACTTGTTTCTGACAATGCTTCTTTTTAACTTAAAGATCTAGAAAATGAAGAGAAAGACATGTAGAGAGGAGATCACTAAGATATGAATTTTAGGTGCTCAATGCAAGGCCATGTGGAGAATCTGTGATTGGCAATCTCTGTCTCTAGTATCAGAGAGTTCTGAGAAGAAAAGGTTTACTATTTAAAATAGAAGAAAAGAAAGGGAAGGGAAGGGATTTGATGGAATTTCAGGGTTGACTGGCTTAACATAAATCTGTGTGCAAATTTTGGGTGTGTCTACAGTCCACCTGGCTATGCTTTGCTGCTACACTGACCCCTGATGGGCTGGTGGAGGCTTTCCTCACCTAGAGCATCAGGTTCTCCATCAGGTGCCTTGGTGAAGAACCTTATCCAAACCTCACTAGAAAACATTGATAGGATCTCAGGGTTTTGTTGTTGTTGTTGTTATTAATTCAATTTTTTATTTATTATTTATCTTTTGTTGTGCATATGTGTGTGCAGGTATACAGGCTTACATGTGTGTATATGCACACATATGTAAAGTTGCACTTGTATGTGTGTACACGTACGTGTGGAGGCCAAAGAGTGAGGCTGGGTGTCTTCCTCATCACTCTCTGTCTTCTTTCAGTTGCCCCAAGGCTGCTGATTAGGCTCATCCAGCTAGCCAGCTTGTTCTGGAAATGTCTTGTCTACTTGCTGAGAACTGGGATTACTGGTGGGCTGTCATGTATTCTGGGCCTTTGAACTAGGTTCCTGCTTGTATGGAAAGTGCCAAACCCACCGAGGCATCTCCCCAGTCATTTGTTTAATTTTGTAAGATCGCATCTTATATATATATATATATATATATATATATATATATATATATATATATATATATATATATGAACTTCAGTACACAGCCATACTTTTCTATAGTAATTTTTATAAGTAGGATTATACCATGAAATAATGATAAAAGTATTATCAGTAGTATAGCCAATGCATAACCAGCAATATAATCATTTGTTTTCACTATTATCAATGTAGAGACTGTAGGGTTAGTTGCACCCCGATCACCAGAAGCATGTGAGTAATTCTGACTCTCATAGCAGGCTTCTGAAAAAAAATTTAGCCTGATGGAATTGTGTAGAAAGCTGAACCTTTTAAATCCAAACTCTGCAAAGATGTGTTTAAAATGGGTCTCTCTTCCTTGCACCCTCCAAATGCTCAGCAGTAGAACTTTCTGGGCCTTTTACTTTGAGGGAGTAGTATCAAGTGCTGCTTCAAATTCTTGGATTGAATCAAGTCGTTTAGTTTAAATTTTCTTTTAAAATGCTATTTGCATTTAGGACAATAAGCTTATCTTGAAGTATGACTTTTGGCTGCTTTCCACCAAATCTTCATATATCTTCATGTAAGACTAATTATCATTTGAAGTTCTACTGTGACTTTCAATTTAACTCATTCACGCCAATGTCCCCTCTGAATGTCCATGGTCCCTGGAATCCATCATTATGACTTCATATGACTTTGCATCATGATAACAAATACTGGGCATAATTAAGTTATAAAAAGAAAAGTTATATTTTGGCTCAGAGGTTTTGAGGTTCCAATTCTTTGGAGTCTGTGGCAAGGTAGCATTTCATGGAGGAAGTATGTCACACAGCAAAACTGCTCAGCTCAAGGCCAGCAATCAGAAGACAGAGAAGAAACGGGGTTTTCATAATCCGAACAAGGGCACACCCACAATGATTTAAGAATCTCCCACTAGCCCCACCTTGTACATATTACATCAGCTCCACTAGTACCACCCTGAACACCAAGTCCTTAACGGATGGGCTTTTGGGAGACATTTGAAACTCAATTTTGTAGCAACTGCAGGAGGTTTTCACAGACATGATTAAGGATTATGGCCAGCTATCTAGATAGGAACTAGTGTAATCACTTTTACTCATTTTAAGTAGGCAGAGGGTAAGTTCACAGGGACAGAAGAGAAGGGGCAGATATGTGAAGGATGTAATTCAAGAATGTTCATAGCTACAGGAAACTGGAAAATAATAAGGAGCAAATGCCTCCCTAGAGTCTCCATAGCATGTATAAATGAGACATTTTTACTCCAGTCCAGTACTAGTGATTGTAGACTTATGGTCTCCAGGCCTATGAGAGAATATATCTATGTTGGAGTCTGGTTCTTGGTTTCCATAAGAATTTGCCTTGGATTCCAGGTCCTTGCTATGTGGGTTCTGGGGATCCAAACTCAGGTCATCACATTTTTTCCCCACTGGGTCATATACCTAGCCCTTCCTCCCATACTTTTTGTTTTTGTTTTTGTTTTTGTTGTTATTTTTTGTTTTGTTTTTGTTTTTCAAGGTAGCCCAGGCTGACCTGTAATTCACTATGTGTTCTCAGGCTGGCCTCGACTCAAATCAATCATCCTACCTCTGTCTCCCAAGTGCTGGGATTAAAGATGTGCACACCAAGCCCAGCCTTCTCATACTTTTTAAAATTTATTTTTTGCAGTGTTGGAGATTGTCACATATTTTAGGCCACTAATATACATCGAGCTATACCTCCAGCCCTTCAATTGTTTTTATCATTCATAGTTTTGCTTTTCACCATTTCAGTCACCATAGCCAACTTCAAGTATAGAAATATACTAACTAGGAAATTCTAAATATAAGCATTTTATAAGTTTTAAGTTATACACCATTCTGAGTAGAATGAAATTTCCTGCCATCTTCTTTCCTCCATCCTGAATGCAAATTGTCCCTTGGCTCATGCTGTATTCACTCCCCACCTGCCAGGCACCTGCCAGCCATCTTACTTAGCAGGTTGAAGGCTGTGACATTACAGTGCTTGTATATAGGGTTAAGTCCTGTCTGGATTCAAGCACTGAATGTACCTCATAGACAAGGGTGGACTACTTCACTAAGAGAAGAGGAAAAAAAGAGAGAAGGAAGGAAGGAACTGTGTTCTCTCTAATTATCAGAAACATGCTTAAAATATGAAGATATATCAGAACTCAGATAATCCATTCATAAAGGCTTAGAAAAGGCCCTTTTCTCTACACTTCAATAAAAGGATTATAGAACTATAAAAATTGCAGGTTCATATAAAAGTTGGGTAACACTAGTTCCATTGCCTTCAGGATAATTAGGCTATGTCTCTCTTTGTTAACTGCAGAATCTCTATGGCAAGGTCTTTTGGAAACAGATCTATTCTCTGTCTTTCTCCCTCTCTCTCTCATGTCCATGCTGTGTGTATTCTTGTTTGTATGTATGTGGTGCATGTGTGTATTACAGATGTATTTTACCCGCTAAGCTATCTCCTCAACCCTAAAACAGTGACTTCTATTATACCATTGTTCTCATTGGGAGTCTATGAGAAGCTGAAATGCAATGCAAAGTTCCATCCATCATCATTCTTATTTCAGAAATTCAAATGTCTCCATATTCCTTTAAAAACCAGTGACCAGTGATTTTTAAGAGGGATTTTTTTAGAAGTCAAATTATATTCGTAAAAAAATGTACTAGTTACTTACAACTTAAAGTTCCTCAGCACATTAGCATTGATTATTTGCTTTTGGTACGAAGTCTTATTGGAGGCCCTTTCCTTCAACTGAGTGTGGGGCGAGTCTGCCTGCCAGCTGGTGCATATTCAATCTGCAGAGCTGAGCACCATGGTCTTCCAGCAGAGTCAACCTGTCAGAGGCATTTCAGAGAGCTCTGCAAGGCGATCTCCAGGCTGCAGTAAGCAGCAAAGAGATTCTTGAACTGGGGCCAGATGGAAAACACAGTGACAACTTTGGATCCTTTCCAAGGCCCCCAAGAGAAGTACTGCAGATACAGTCCCTTCTTCAAAGACCTTCAGCAAAGCAGGAGATTGGAGAGTTACGTCTCTACAATCTTTTCATAGTCAGAAGTAAACAGACTTAGCAAAGAGCAGATATTTCATATGGACATTTTCATAGGATATTTGTAGGCTATTATGTCCATTGCCTTGGTGGAGAGACACAAAAGCAGGGCAAGGAACAATAAGGCCCCAATTCTGGGCCTGACATAACTATATGCTACAGGCATCACATAAGTGGGCCCCTTGCTGTAGCTTCAGCCTTAATTTCTCCTCTGAGGCAGGGAGGGGGATGAGACCTGCCTCTCAGGGTCACAGGAAGGACAAAATGAGATCGATGGGAAATCTAGTTTGTAAAGATGGCATCTGTCATACAGATGTAAAATATCATCAGGAGAGGTCCCAGAGAGAATTCTCTTGAAAGAGACAAGCAATCATTCTGGGATGATCACATTTCTCTGAACGAAGCAGGAGGGTTCTCCAAATGTCCAAAATCATTTTTCTTTTCTTTTCTTTTCTTTTCTTTTCTTTTCTTTTCTTTTCTTTTCTTTTCTTTTCTTTTCTTTTCTTTTCTTTTCTTTTCTTTTCTTTTCTTCTCTTCTCTTCTCTTCTATTTCTTTCTTCCTTTCTTTTTCTTTCTTTTGAGAAACCAGGGTAATACTGAGATTCTATACTATTGGGACTTGAATGTAAACCATCCCCCATGGGTTCTTGTAATTGAACGCTTGGTCCTCAGATGGTGGCACTGTTTGCCAACGTGGTGAACTTTTCTGGATGAACAGGGTCACTGGAGGCCAGCTTTGAAGTTTCAGAGCCCATCCCCACTTCCTTTCACTCTCTGATTGCTTTCCCTGATTGAAAGGTGGCAAGCTCTTATGCTGTGCTTTCCCCACCATGATGGAATGTACCCTTCTCCCTTGAAACAATAAACTAAAATAAACCCTCTTCTTTCTTCAGTTACTTCTAGTCGGGTGTTTATTCATAGCAACAAGAAAATAACTAACTTATATTCCTTATATACCTTATGATATATCTCAAATTGTGTGTGTACCATGGAGATTTCATAGGGCTGTATCCAAGGACTACCATCTTCCTCTGTATGGCAGGTAAAGAAAGGTATAGACATAAAATATTCACAATCATTAGAACGCAGGTAAATTTACAAATGTTTTCTCCTCTTCACCCTCTGTGTTCTTGAAAAATAAGTCACTGAGTAAAGCAAGGAGGTTGAACAAATTTTCCCAGAGAAATTACGCCTAATGATGGGTCTCTGTTCCTGGCTGAGAACTTGGCTCAGTGTGAAGACAGAATCACCAAAACTAAAAGTCTCTGAATTGATTTCTACTATGAACACTCTGTTCTACATGGCAGACTACTCAAACTAGACCTAGACTAGTGTCTCATCTTGGGGAAGGAAATGGAAGCTGTGATGATTTTTTTCTCTCACATAGTTGGGTCACCCAGGGGCTCCTGATTCAATATTATTTCCTCATATTCTCCTGCTCATCTTTTGTGTGCAAAGATCTATGTGCAAATATTATCTCCTTGGTTCTTCAAAGGGGTTACAAAGCCTATAACTCTATACTGTATAAATGAGGGAACTCTACACTTTGTGTCAATATTCACTCTGTCCAATGGAGGAATCATTGGCTAATTGTATAACCTGAAGGTAGCCACTTATTCCTGCCTCTCTGCACTCAGCATCGTGGCCAGCGCGTCAGCAATGTCAGCTCTAAAATATCTGAACTCTTCCCTTTAGCCTTCTCTACCCTTGACAGCTCTCCCATTCTAAAGAAATATTGACAGAGCCTGGGGAGATGACTCACTGGGTAAAAGCGCAGACATGATTCACTGTGCAGACATGATTAACTGAGTTTAGATGCCTAGAACTCCCATGAAAACTGGGCACAGTAGCATCATCTGTCACCTCAGCATGCCTGTGGTGAGATAGAAAGGAGAGACAAAGGAATCCTCATCCTGGGAAGCTCTCAGGTCAGAAAGCCTGCTGCATGCCGCAGCAAACAACAAAGTGATCTTGCTTCAAACTAGGTGGAGAGCAAGGACCGATACCCATGGTTTTCCTCTGACTTATACAATGATACCAAGGCACACACATGCCTGTACTAGCACATACCTCTTTCTCTTTCTCTCATACAAATACACATACACACACAGAAGGGGGAAGAGAGAGAACAAAAAGAAAGAAATGCTTGGAGGTGGAAAGGTTACAGGACAGGCTGAAGGGAAAGTGGGGGGGGTGAATTTCCTTTTATTGGAGATGTTAATTTCTGGACATTAGGAATTGTTTGTAACTATCTTCAGTGTTATTCACTGACCAAAAACTAAGATCCACCTTTATAATTTTTCAGTGCCTTTCAGAAGTCTTGAAATAAGGGGCCTCCATGACAGAAATAAACAAGAATGCCAAGACATCCAGAAGTGGAATGCATGTTTTTTTTTGGGGGGGGGAACTGATCTAGTAGAGAAGGAAGATAACCTTGGCAAGAAGGCCTTTCTTCTCCCAACTCTCTGCCCTCTGGGAGTCTCATAATGCTTTCCAAGCAAGATCTTTGGATCCAATAATGAATGGGACTTGGGTTTAAGTGTGCAGAGCATGGAGCCAGGAGTCGAGGAACTAAGGGTACTTAACTCACTATGCCACCAAAAGAGAAGGAGATTGTGAGGAAGGAAGCATTTGCAAGTGGTCCTCTGTTACTAAGAGCATTTCTAAGTGCTTTCACTGGCTCACCAGGTTGCAACATCAGGGGTTAATAAATACCTGTTGGTTGGTGTAGCTAAAGTCATTTATTGCTAGAAGATTTATCATTTCTAGGTTTCTAGCCCAGGACTTTGCCATCCAGTAGGAGAACAAGGGGACTCTGAGTCCTATGATTTTCACCAAAAGAGAGGCCCAAGTTTCTTTTTACTCAGTGATTTTTACATAATATAGTGTGGAATAATGAGCTGATCAGGTTTTCTTGTTCCCGAGCTTACACAAAAGAGTTGCATACACTCCTCTCATCATCTAGTCAATTTCTACAACTTTGCATGAATTACATAGCTAGGACATCTGGCAGCTGCATCTGCATGCATGGAAAAAAGCTCCAATCCACCCAACATAGTGACACCAGGTATGTCTGCTCCATTAGAAGCTTTGCTAGCTTTTGGATTTCACCTGGATCGATTTTCATTTCTCTGAGTCTCTGGTCAGTCAGTATTCAGGTATACAGAGCATGAAATCTCATTTCTCAGAGCTGGGAAGAGTGCTTAGTGGGTAAGAACACTTGCTAAATGAGCTTTAGGACTCAATTTGAGAGCACTAGCATCCATATAAAAAGACATACTTGGCTGAGCATTCCTGTACCCCAGCATTGGGTGGAAACAGGAGGGTCATTTCCACAGTCTGGTAGAAAAATAGCAAGCACCATGTTTATTTTCAAGGAAATAAGGCAGAAAAGTAATAGTGGACACTCAATGTCCTCCACAAGTGTGTACATGTATCTGCACACAAATGCATATAACCACACACACACATACACATCAAAAAATATAATATAAATAAAAATTCCAGCTTCATTCTATGCAGACATAGAAAAATAATCTCAAAATTTATTTGGAATGGAAAAAGACCCCAGATATCCAAAATTATCCTTAGTAAAAGAAGTTCCTCAGGAGGTATCACTGTACCCATCTAAAGATATACTAAAAGCCATAGTAACAAAAACAGTCTGGTACTGGAATAAAGATAGAAAGACCAGTGAAACAGAATTGAAGACCCTGCTCTTAGCTCAAGTAACTATAGTCACCTGATCTTTGACAAAGGTGCCAAAAATGTTCACTGGTGAAAAGATAGCATCATCAACAAATGTTGTTGAACAAATTGGATAAACACATGTAAAAAATGAAACTAGACCCACTCTTATCACCATGCACAAAAATCAACTCAACATAAGACCTGAAACTCTGAAAACCTTTCCAGAAAAAAATAGGGTGAACTTTCCATGAAAAAACTTCCTGAAAAAAACCTCCAGTTACCCAAGAAGTGGAGCAGTCACTTAACCAATGGGATCTTATCAATCTAAAAAGCTTCTGTACAAACATACCTTACTCAGAGCCAATAGACCACCATCAGACTTGGAGGTAATCTTTTCCAGCTATATGAAGGACAGTGATCTAATATCTAGAACTCTAATAATAAATAATAAAAATGATAATAAATCAAACAGCTCTCTCACAAAATGGGGCACTGAACTCAATAGGGAATTCACAGAGGAGGAAACACAAATGGACAAATCTCATTTAATGTTCAAAGTCACTAATCATCAGGGAAATGCAAATCAAAACAATGAGATTCTACCTTACTCAGAATGGCAATCATTAAAAAAAAAAAAATCCGGATGATGATGGCCACTTCCTACTCATCAAGGGAACAATACAGCAAGAAGACATCACTATACTAAATACGTATGCACCAAATGCAAGGGCCCCTCACTTCATTAGGCATAAATTACTCAAAAGCAAAGCAGATATAGATGCCAACACCATCATAGTAGGAGACTTTAACACTCCACTGTCATCCCTAGACAGATCGTACAAACAACAGACAAGCAGGGAAATTAAGCTGCTAAATGGCACCATTAACAAACTAGGGATAACAGACATCTACAGAACATTTCACCCCAAGGACACAGATTACACATTCTTCTCAGCGGCGCATGGAACTTTTTCCAAAATTGACCATATTCTAGGTCATAAATCATCCCTCAGCAAATTCAGAAAGATCAATGTAATCCCCTGCATCATACCAGACCACAACACATTAAAGCTAGAAATTAACAATGGGAGATGATCCAAAAATTTCAATAGATATTGGTGACTAAAAACTCGCTCCTAAGCAATGAATGGGTCAAACAAGAAATCAGACAGGAAATCCAGAACTTCCTAGAAACAAATGATAATGAGGATACATCCTTTCAGAACGTGTGGGACACAATGAAGGCAGTTCTAAGGGGGAAATTCATTGCACTAAATGCCTTCATAGCAAAGACAGAGAGGTCTCAAATCAACCAACTATCCTCACACCTAAGTTCATTAGAACAGATGGAAAAATCCAACCCTAGGAACTCGAGACGCAAGGAAATAATTAAGATCAGAGCTAAGATTAATGACTTGGAAACAAAGAAAACAATTGAAAAAATAGACAAATCAAAGAGTTGGTTCTTTGAAAAAGTCAATAAGATCGACAAACCCCTGGCCAACTTAATCAAACGGAAAACTGAGAAGGCCCAAATTAACAAAATAAAAAATGAAAAGGGTGAGATCACAACAGATCCTGAAGAGATTGGAAGAATCATCAGGTCATACTTCCAAAACCTCTACTCTACAAAATTAGAGAACCTGGAAGAAATGGATAAATTCCTGGACACCTACCAACTTCCAAAGCTCAGACCAGAGCAGATAAAGATCCTAAACAATCCAATAACAATCACAGAGATTGAATCGGTAATCAAGAACCTCCCTGTATTAGTCAGGGTTCTCTAGAAGGAACAGAGTTGATAGAATGGATATATAAAAAAAGGAATTTACTGAGACAGCTTACGGCAGTCCAATAGTAGCAGTCTGTAGGCCCACAGGTAAGGAACCAGTAGCTGTTCAGTCCACGTAGATGGATGTCTCAGCAGTCCCAATCCAGCTCAAAGGGCCTGATGAATCCCTGGGGAGCGGCTGCTCTTCAGTCCACGATGTGAGGCCGGGGAAATTGGGTTCCGAGTGCAAGTCACAAACCAGCACCAGCAGCCGGGGGAGGAAGGAAGAAGCATCTCCTTCCCCTTAAGTTTCCTTATATTAGTCTCCTTCTGGAAGGCCCACCCAGGATTACTATGGATTAGCTCAAAATGACAAGCTTAACCATCACAAGTCTTCTCCAAATCCCAAAAGGGATTTTCAATCCTTTCTGCAGGCAAGCTCAGGGATCCACCAAAGATTATTATGGATTAGCTCAAGTTGACAAACTTAACCATCACAAGTCCACCCCTTGTCAACTTGATATCAAATCATATCTTCTTACATCTTTGACAAAATTCAACACCACTTCATGTTCAAAACCCTGAAAAGAATAGGCATAGACGGCCTATACCTCAACATGATAAAGTCAATATACAGATCTCCTAAAGCACAAATCATCCTCAATGGGGAACGACTCAAGGAGTTCCCGCTTAACTCAGGGACAAGACAGGGATGTCCACTCTCACCACTGCTCTTTAACATAGTGCTTGAAGTTCTAGCCCAAGCAATAAGACAAGAGAACAGCATAAAAGGGATACAAATCAGAGAGGAAGAAAGAAGTCAAACTATCCCTCTTTGCAGGTGACATGATCTTATATATATCAGATCCAAAGAACAATATCAGTAATCTCTTGAAGGTGATCAATGCCTTCATCAGAGTGGCAGGATACAAAATTAACACGCAAAAATCAGTAGCCTTTCTATATATAGAAGACAAACATTCGGAAAAAGACATCAGAGAAACTGTCCCGTTCTCTATATCTTCAAATAAAATAAAATACCTGGGAATATCACTAACCAAGGTTGTGAAAGACTTATATAAGGAAAATATTGAGACACTCAAAGGGGAAATAGAGGAGGATGTGATGAGATGGAAAGACATTCCATGCTCATGGATAGGGAGAATCAATATAGTAAAAATGGCAATCCTGCCAAAAGCCATCTACAGATTCAACGCAATGCTAATAAAAATCCCAACCTTCTTCACAGACATTGAAAAAACAATCTCAAAATTTATCTGGAAGGGTAAGAGACCTTGAATAGCTAAAAGTATTCTGAGCAGGAAAAATTACGCAGGAGGTCTCACCATACCTGACTTCAAAACATACTACAAAGCCATAGTAACTAAAACAGCATGGTATTGGCGGAAAAATAGTCTGACCAGTGGAATAGACTCAAAGACCCAGCCTTTAATGCAAATAACTTCAGCATCTTAGTCTTCAACAAGGGTGCCAACAATGTATGCTGGGCCAAAGATAGCATCTTCAACAAATGGTGCTGGACAAACTGGATAAACACATGTAAAAAAATGAAATTAGACCCACTCCTCTCACCATGCACACAGATCAAATCCAAATGGATCAAAGACCTCAATATCAAGCCTGTAACCCTGAACACCCTGCAAGAAAAAGTTGGAGAAACCTTACATGAGATAGGAGTAGGGAACAACTTCCTGAGTAAATCTCTAGCAGCCCAGGAAGTGCAACAGTCACTTAACCAATGGGACCTGATCAGGCTCAAAAGCTTCTGTACAGACAAAAACACTGTTCTCAAAGTCAATAGACCCCCTTCAAATTGGGAGATGATTTTCGCCAGCTACAACACAGACAGAGGCCTGATTTCCAGAACCTACAGAGAACTCAAAAAAATTAATAGCAAAAACCCAAATTGCCCCCTCACAAAATAGGGCACTGATCTCAATAGATAATTCACAGAGGAGGAAACACAAATGGCCTGCTCTCAACTGAGAAAGTGCTCAGCATCCCTAAGCATCAGGGAAATGCAAATCAAAACTACCTTACCCCGGTCAGAATGGCAATAATAAAGAAAACCAACAACAATCGTTGCTGGCGAGGATGCGGGGAAAAAGGAACCCTCATTCACTGCTGGTGGAAATGCAAACTTGTTCAACTGCTATGGAAAGCAGCGTGGAGACTTCTAGACAGAATGGACATAGAACTACCAATGGACCCAGCTATCCCTCTACTAGGCATCTACCCGCAAGATGCCACATCTCGATGCAGAAAATTTTGCACAACTATATTTATAGCAGCTCAATTCATAATAGCCAAGAACTGGAATCAACCCAAATGCCCATCCATGGAGGAATGGACAGAGAAACTGTGGTATATTTACAGGATGGAAGCTTACTCAGCTGAAAGGAAAAATGATATATTGAAATTTAGGAAAAAATGATCTGACTTCGAGCAGATCTTACTAAGCGAACACTCAAAAGAACAGAGAATCGAACGCCGCATATTCTCCCTCATATGTGGTCCTTAACCAGGATAACCGTGTTCTTTATGTAGACTAATAGTAAGAAGTGAGATTATGAATGATGGGTAAGGTATGGGAGGAGGGGAATGGCTTAAACCTGAGGATAAACCATATTAGGTTTCAAAACATAAAATCCTCACAATCATAATGTAACCTATTGAGTAAGTAGTGAGCGTCATCTGGGGCCATGAGTAGTAGGGGAGAGAGTCTAAGTCTGTGAATAATTAGAGCAGCCAGACAACCCCTGGTTCCATCAAGGTTCCTTCCCTCACTGAGCTGTTCACTAGAACGACTCACGAGATTCCAACAACATGACAGAATTCTGTCAAAGCTCTTGGGTGCCCTCCCTAGGCCTGAGGCAAAACCCTGTTGCTGAAGAAACCACAGAATGCCATCGACCAGCATCGAGAGACCCTGCAACGTCCGGAATGGTATCCAGCCCCCAGAAGGCAGTTAGTGTAGTGCTGGAAGGCACTGCACAGGCTGCCAGGGGAAACTGATCAACGACAGCTGGAGTAAACAGAGACCACTGACAAAAAAACAATCTGCGGTCATGAGTAGGCTGACCACACCCCCTACTGGGAGAGAACAGCAAACCAAGAAAGGAGCACTTGTGCAATGGAGGAGCCTGGGCTTGGGGGAGATAATCAACAGCTTTCAAATTTGGCCAATTTTCCACTTAGTGAGGGGGACCCCTTGTCTGGAACTTGGGATTCAGGGCGATAATTACCAGATCTTGGGCTCCTGAGACAAGATGCACTGTGGGAGCAATTGATAGGGAGGCTACTAAAAATAGAATCTAGGTAATCCAGAAATGTGTATATTTGTTAACCTACACTGATCACACTCTCCGATGGAGATTGTGCTTGTATTTTTCAGGATGCAGGGGGAAAGCTGGGGCCCATCTAACCCTACCAACCGACCGTAGGCCGATACCTGAGTTTCTGGCAAGAGAGGAGCCACCACAGTCATAACATGGAGGATCCATATGGAATCCCGCAGAGAAGGACGGGAGGAACGAGGGACCCACAGCCACAGACAATCAATCTACACAGGATAAGCCAGTGAGACAGAAACCAACGATCGTCGACACAAAGACCCCAAAACTCACAACCTTAAAACAGCCTTAATACTCATCCACCACGACTCAGGGACCTATACGGAAGAGGGGGTGGAAAGATTGTAAGAGCCGTGGTGGGGGAGACTATCCAGAGGCAAGGCACCCTTCATTATCAACACACTTGGGACAGGAGGACCAGGTTGAGTACTAGGCTATCCAGGGTCCCCTGCCACAAGGACTGATCCAGATGGCCCACGGAGGAGGATATCCAGCTGATTGGGGATGGGGAGGGGGGCATTGGGAATTGGGGATAACAACTCAGTGTTTGCCCACTGAATAATGTAACTCATTATGGACAATAAATATATATTTAAGAAAAAAATCCAATGACAATTGTCATGGTTTGATCCATGTGTCCCCCACAAACAAATGAATGTGTTCTGATAGATCAATCCTCAGCTGATGACAGTTTGGGTTTTACAACCTCGATGAAGCTGTGTTGTCAGGGGCGGGCTTATGGGGTTAGAAGCCAGCTTCCCCTTGCCAGTGTTTGGCACACCTTCCTGCCGCTGTTTGCAGTGCTGTGGCGGAGGTGATGTCCAGCCCTCTGCTCATGCCATCGTTTTCCCTGCCAGAATGGAGTCTCCCCTCGAGTTCGTAAGCCAAATAAACCCATTCCTCTATAAGCCACTTTTTTTTTGGTTCTTTCTGCGCAGCAACTAGTAAGCTGACTGCAACAACAATAGATGCTGGCAAGGATGAAGGAAAAAAACGAAAACTCATTAACTTCTGGTGGGATTGCAAACTGATTCAACCCCTATAGAAATCAGTGGGAAGGCTCCTGAAGAAGGTGCAGATAGAGCTACCAACAGATGCAGCAGACCCTCTATTGAGCGTCTCTCCTAAGATTCCTCACTTCAGCATAGAGACATTTGCTCAACCATGTTTATAGCGTCTCAATTCATAATAGCAAAGAATTGGAATTAACCCAAATGCCCATCACTGGACAAATGGATATAAAATTTGTGCAGCATATATATTATGGAGTACTCAGCTTTAAGGAAAAATAACATCATGAAGTTTAAAGAAAAGTGGAAAGACTTGGAACAAATCATACTTGGTGAACTCACACAAGAACAGAGAGGCAAACACCACATGGTTTCCCTGATTTGCAGTTCATAACTAGGTTAAGCTCGAATAGAAAGCAAACCTGGCAGACAAATTGAGAGATTGACAAAGGGGATGGAAGGAATGGGAACAGGTGGGGGATAGGAGGTCAGGGGTAGATATTCACTTACGTTAACCAATCACAAATTGATATCATAAAATCCTTACTTTCATACAGTAAGTTCCTAGGAAGCTATGGTAATATGGGCCCTGATAAAGGTGGGAAAACCTGTAACCCCAAGACAAGTTATTCTGATTTATAACTCCCTGTCCCAGTAATAAGTTACTTCCCACAATGAGTTTCTGATTGAAGATATCAAGGAGGTCCTCGAACCAATACAGGCTTATGTCAATGCTTTTGAATACTCACACCAAGCAAAAGATAAAATACCATATTGTTGAAGTTATCACACTGTCATCACACAACACTGAGAGACTCTGCAGGATCCAGAAAGGTAACCATCTCCCAAGATGGCAGCCTGTGTAGCACTGGAAGGCATTACATGAGATGTCAGAGGAAAGGGACCAATGGTATTCAGAGAAAGCAGAGGTCATTGATATACAACACCAAAAGATATGAGAATGTTGAGGACACTTCTGTACAGCAGAGACCAGCAAGTCAAAAAGTGCTCATCTGTGCAATAGTGGCGATTAAACTAGGTTGGTAATAAATGGCTTACCATTTGGCTAAGAGATCTCCTCATTAGCAAAGAACACTTACCTGGAACTTGGATCCAAGTGAAACTCACGGAGACCAGGAACTCAGACCCCAAGAGAAACGCTCACTAAACAGATGTCTACAGAGAGGCTACACCCATTAGTATCTCGCCAAATTAACAATTTTGTCTCATTTAACTTATACTGATCTCACTCTCCATTGGAGATTCTGTTTGTATTTTTCAGAAGGCAGTGAGAACTGTGGACAACCCAATTCCACCAACAGGAAATGGGATGAAGGGTGAACCACCCCTAAATTATCATATAGGACCAACAGAAACCTTTGAGAAGTGGTGAGATGAACAAGAGTACTCCCTCCACAGCAAGTCAGATCCATTTGTCTTATGAAAAGGTAATATAGACAGACACTGGGGATGTCCAACACAGTCCAAAGCAGAAATCTAGAAACTCTTAAGATTACAGCCATAAAGCAGATTTAAAACTCATCCACCATGACTCAGGGAACTTTGTGGAAGAGGGTGTGAAAAGATTATAAGAGAAAAGATTATAAGATATTTCCTTCCTCAACAATAACACACAAAGAATATAACAACTGGCTAATTCTTATATAATTCATAACCCCTATCCCATGGACTAGTCCAGCAATCCCACGGAGGAGGGCCCCCAGCATTTTGGAGACAGGGAGGAGGGAAATGGGGGTACCATCACAAAACTTGCTCAAAAATGTATCTAATTATTAACAATAAATACATTTTAAAAAGTCATTATAATAAAATAAGAAAAAAATACTCCATTTCTCAGTCATTAATCTCTATGCTCCATTTGCACACAAAAAGCTCTTTCCATTTATCGAGATAAGTAATGATTTTCTACTTTCATCCACATGGGCATGTAAGGCGCCTAACACAGAACTATATTCATTCTCAAACACTTGCAAAACATTTTACCTCCACAAAACCCTTTAAAATGTCAGTTCTCTGAATCTTTTTGCCCTCAGGGTGGCTCTCTTCCATAAGACCACTGGAGTTACTTATTGCCCTGGATCCCTCAGTCTCCCAAGCTCCCCCCAATAAGGTTCTAAATGCCAACAGCTCCCCAGGCAAGTTTTCAGAAACTAACATGAAAAGCAAGGATCCTCTCATGGTACTGAAACATTTGGATGATACTTTTTGTTACAGTTACCTTTTCATTTCCAGAAAAAACATCTGACCAGCGGCAGCTTATGGAAGGAAAGGGTATATTTCAGGCTTACAAATTCAAGGAGAAACACCATCAATTGTGGAGGGAGCTGCTTACTTTAGCATCCACAGCAGAGAGGAACAACTATCAGCCATCAAGCACCAATAGCTAGAACTCAAACAGTTCTTTATCCACCCTAGTAATACCTCCTCCACCAGGCTTCTGGAGACTTAAAATGTAATCTTCATAAAAAATACCTCAGGCTATGGGGGACAGACATTTTTAAATAAGGGAACTCAACAAGAAATACAGAGTCAGAACTAGTAAAAGGCGTCAAACCAAGGGATGAAGAGAGCAATGTCTTTGATGTAATAAGATTCTGAATTTTTATGCATGTGTGTGTGTGTGTGTGTGTGTGTGTGTGTACAGGTATATGTTTGCCATGTCATATGTGTGGAGGTCAGAAGACAACTTTTGGGTGGGTTCTTGCTTTCCACTTTGCTTGACACAGAGGCTCCTGTTTTCTACTGCTCCTTTGGCAAAATTCTGGGAAGTTCTCCTAAATATCCTGCCTCCATTTTTTTTTTTTTTTTTTTTTGCCACGGGTGCATTGGGACTACAGACGTCTACCAAAGAGTCCAGCTTTACATGGGCCTGGGGATCAAACTGGTGTGCTCAGAGCTGTGCAGCAAGCATTTTAACTACTGGTCATCTCACCAGCCCAGATCCTGGTGATTTGTTGCTATTTTTTCTTCTCCCGTTTCTTTTTTGCATGTTTTAGGAGTCAGTTCATGAACAACATGAACCTCTTCACACACAGCCTCTTTAAGAACAAGTTCTGTGTGGTAGAATAAGGTCTGTGTGATAGAACAAATTCATGAGGCTAAGTTATGACTTAACTATTGAAAATGAGATAACATGAGGACAGCAACATGTTATAGACTCCTGAGCCCAAATGAAGGAACTTCCTGCTCATCCTCCTGCCCACTCTGTAAACATTCAGGAAGACCAATCTTTGCTGTAAAGATTATCACACATTACCAAGAAAGGAGAATTGATTTCTTTCATAAATGGGCCAAAGAGGCATCTGGCCAGGCTTAGATGTCATCAAGACTGAATGGCAAGTTAGATGCACATTAACATTTCCCAAATCATTGCCTCTATCAGACTTGCACAACACTCTAAACGTAAATGACTAATTCAACACATTGCTTTTCCACTGGAATGGAAAACCTATTGCGCATCTTAAATACACAATTGCAGTGTATTAAAGCATCCTTCCAGTGCATAGTCTGGAGGAGCTTACTTCCTCCTCATCACTACATTCTCCCAGCATAGATAGAAGAACTGCTGATCCAATATTCTCTCCTGACTATATAGACAAGGAAAGAAAGAATGAACTTCAAAGAAAGCCAGAGTTCTAGGGCAGAAGAGACGACTCAGTGTATAAAGTGCTTTCCTATTAAGCATGAGGACCTGAGTTTCACTCCCAGCTGCCACATAAATGTTGGGCTTGTGGAACATGACTGTTATTCCAATGCCAGAGAAGTTGAACAGGAGGGTCCCTGGGGATAGGTGACTATCCAGTTTAACCTATTCACTGAGTCCAGGCCAGCAAGAGACCCTGTCTCAAAAAGAGGTTGTCATCTTACCTAAGGATACCAAGGTTGTCCTCTGGCCTCCAAGTACCCCCCCCC
>PVHP010017816.1:0-33913 GCA_004024765.1 Zapus hudsonius | reverse complement strand
TGAATGACTGTGGTTATAGGTCCCTTGTTCATCATTCATTGTCTGCTGAGTTCCCTATGGATCCTCCCTGCTATGACTGTGGTGGCTCCTCTCTTGTCAGGATCTCATCCATCGGCCTAAGGTTGGTTGGTAAGGTTAGATGGGCCACATCTCTCTCGTTGTATCCTGAAAAACACAAACACATTAGGCTTATCCTTCATCTTTGATTTTAAAACTACTTCCTACCAACTATTTTTATTTCACTAACATTGCATGATCTCTTTTAAATGTCTCTCTCTGAATAATGTCACTTGACCTTTCCCCTCAGGGTCTGGGACTAATGAGCATTTTCCCATAGGAAACCTCTTAGACTTGTTAAAAAGCCCTCAAATACCCAAGCTAGTACCCAAGGTGGTGATCCTGCACTCAAAGCTCCACATTCAAATATGTCAATTCTCAAGATTTCAAGTACATGAGAGAAAAATTAGCCATTATTATCCTAAAAATATCGATGCCATATCAGACTTATGCCTTCCCTCTGTCCTTCCCTCCCTCCTTCCTTCCCTTCCTTCTTTCTTCCCTCCCTTCTTCCTTTCTTTCTTGCTTCCTTCCTTTCCTCCCTATCTCCCTTCCTTCCTTTCTTTTTTCCTTCTTTCCTTCCCTCCCTCCCCCTCCCTCCTTTCTTCCTTCCTTTTTTCTGCTCTCTTGTTTGGTATAGAGCCACACTACCCTGACCATACTCTGATTTATCATAGTTTTTTGACACAGGGCCTCAGGTAGCCCAGGTTGTCCTAGAACTCCTGACCCTCCTCCTCTACCACTCAAATTCTGGAATTCCAGCTGAGGGGCGCCATGCCTGGCTTAGACATCTATTTCTATTTCTCCTCTTTAAGAAGGTAGCATAGTGTGGTGGCTTGATTCAAGTGTCCCCCATAAACTTATGTGTTCTGAATGCTTGATCCCAGCTGATGGCAATTTGGTAATCAGAGCCTCCTGGAGGCAGTGTATTGTTGCGGGCAGGCTTATAGGCATAAGAGCCACCTTCCCCTTGCCAGTGTTTGGCACACTCTCCTGCTGCTGTTATCCACCTGATGTTGGCCAGGAGGTGATGTCCAGCCTCTGCTCATGCCGTCCTTTTCCCTGTCCTCACAAAGCTTCCCCTGGAGTTTGTAAGCTGAAAGAGAAGGATTCCAGTCTCTACTACACAGAAAGATCTTGTCTCAGCAAAACTTAAAAATAAAATTTAAAAACCTCAGTTTATGATATTAACTAATGAGGTGTCTTCATGTCTTACAAAGCTATAATGTAAACACAATTTAAAACATAGATCAGGCAAGTAAAGTGTTTCTTGGTGGAGTTTGGAGAGGGGAGATGCTTTTTTTCCCCTGTGGGTATTATTGTTGTGTTTGAAGTAAGGTCTCCCTATGTATTCCAGGCTGGCCCTAAATTTGCCTTGATTGTACTGCCTCTGTTTCCCAGGTGTTTAGATGATAGCTGGGCACCACCAAGTCCACTTGTTTGTTTGTTTGTTTTGTTTTGTTTAAGACAGGATCTTACTCCATACCTCAGCCTGAAAGTGCAGGCTGAAATCAAACTCACAACCATCTTACCACCTTAGCCTCCTAAGAACTGAGATCACAGGTGTAGCCCACCAAGATTAGCTGGGCTTTGAGCACCCACTGAGTCAGCACCAAGTCCCTTGAGTGGGCGCTCACTCTCTGATCAGAGTTAAGTTGTACTCTGTCCTTTCCACTGGCCCAGGTCATCTTCTGTGTGTTGACAATAGTTTGTCAGGCTCTCCCCACAGATACCAATCCTCACCCCACCATGAGCATTTAACTTTAAAGGGCCACCATACCGGTGTCACGAAGGACCCCATCAAAGCTGCCCTTCAGTGCCCTGCTTGTTAACATTGGCTTCAACCCAGCTCAGCCAATCTGTAGATGCTTTCAAGTTTCCTCCAATCATCAGAAGGCAAGCTGGGGCTGTGGAGAAACACCTTGCTGTGCTGGACCACTTTCTGGCATGTAAGCAGATTTCTTCAAAATTTCAAAGGCCCCATTGAGTACAACTGTTATCCGGTATTTTTCAGAAACCGGCAAGGTGAAAACTGCCCATGAAGTTGTCTTTCCTAGGATTTCAAAGGCTTGATCTGCTCTGCTGCTTTTAATTCTTCTATTGAGACCCAATTAAATTCATTCATTTAAATGTGGAAGAATTCATCCTACCAACCAATGTAAACCAGTTGTCCAAATTCAGTTAAAAACTCAATCCCTGCATGAGCCCGTTAACTTGGCATAGACAAAAGCCACCTTCTGCAGGTTAAACTTCTCACCCAACCAGCCATAGAGAACACACTCCAGAAAGCTGCTGAAGATTAGGAGAAAGAGTAGAAGTAGATCAGGACAAGTCGCATTACTATACTGAGAGAAGAGGAAGCCGGGTGAGTCATTCGTTCAGTAATAAATACCCCTGTCTGCAGAAGGCAGTGCAATATTCCAGGTAAATGGTGGGCAGAAATCAATCTAAGGTGCAGGAACAGTTTACAATCTGGCATGCAGTTTCAGATTTCTTGCCTGACACAGAAAAATAACCTAATCCTTAGATGAAAACATTTGGGCTGGAGAGATGACTCAGCGGTTAGGGCGCTTGCCTGCAAAGCCTAAGGACCACTGCACATTCAAAGGATAGATAATTACATTTACATGAAATGATAAAACTTGGCTTCCTGGGGCTCAGAAGATGGCAGTTAAAGGCACTTACTGGCAAAGACTACTGGCCAAGGTTTAATTCCCCAGTACCCACGTAAAGCCAGATGCACAAAGTGGCGCATGCATCTAGAGTTCGTTTGAGTGGCTGGAGGCCCTGGCATACCCATACTCTGTCTATCCCTCTCTGTCTCTCTGTCCCTCAAAAATATTCATAAAAGTATTTTAAAATAATTGCATGAAAAAATGAAATTTAGTCTAAAACAGGAAAAAGAGAAAATTCTCAAGAGGTAGGTCAAACTAGACAATGCAAGATCTTGAATATTAAATAAGGAATTTGAAAACACAGGAAAATGAGATCAGGAACAAGATATGTTCTCCATGCCACATCCCCACTGACCTTCCAAGTAGGCCCTGCCTTCCCCAAAGTCCATTCAACTCGAAACTGGTCAATGGATAAGCCATTGCTGAAACTGATCAATGAATAAATAGCTCATCTATAAGGTTCACTTCCTTATGATGCAATTACCACTGACTAGAAACTAAGTCTTTAGGGGCGCATTCCAAATCCAAAACCAAACGGGAGGAGCCTGGATCAAGCTTTCATGTTAGCATGCACTCCTGAACTTGGTGGGAATGGAAACAGATTTAAGACTAGGAAAACAGAGACAGACAGGATCTAGAAACTGACCCCATGAAATTACTAGATCAAGGGGAAATCAAAACTCTATGAGGTTTGTACCATCAACAGGAAAAGAGAATCAAAATTATAAAAGTAGAATGAACCAGGCAGAGTCAGGAAGGCAAGGAACCATGATGAAGTCGTTTGTACCTTGGACTCCGTGAAACCACTTGCTTGTATAACAAAACACATTAGTTGTTGCAAGAAGGAATAAGTCAGCGTGATCCAGCACTACTGAACAGTAAGGGAAAACGCAGAGAGAGAAAATCTAATTTCATAAAGAGACCAAACTTTATTTCTATTTTCCTCTGCTGAGCCCATGGTGAGTTTATGCTTCTTCGGTTACATGGAGTCTACATGTGACTAGTTTTTGTTGTGGGGCTGGTTTTTTTTTTTTGGGGGGTGGGTATTTGTTGCAGCAGAGTCTGGTTCTAGCCGAGGCTAACCTGGAACTCACTCTGTAGCCCTGGCTGGCCTTGAACTCATAGCAGTCCTCCATAATAACCTCCAGAGTGTTGGGATTACTAGAGTGAACCACCATATCTGGCCAGGTCACTGTCCTGGCCAATGAGTTTGAGAAGTGACAAGCTAATATGATTTTGCTGCTGGAAAACTCTGCGGATTTCTCATTTGCTTTCTCAGTGTAACCCATTGGGGTCTAGACGTGTCTGTGAAGATGACGAGGACCCCCCCCCCACTCCTGCCCACCTGCATCTCCAGAATCATCCATGCAGCCTGTAGAAGCAAAGCTTTGTGGTTTAATGTGGCTACAGTGGTAGCTGAGATCTAGCCCCTGTTGGTGGACACTGGAGACGTTTGGATAATCATTAAGGCAGCAGCTTCACTAACAACATAAGGAAAAGTCTGTCCCGCAGACAGGTGTTAAGTGATAGGGCCAAGTGTGATCACACAGTGTGATCACTGCGTTAGTAACCTGCCAATGAAAAGACGAGCAAAGTCTCCTTGGAACCAGCGGGAGAGATGGAGTGTGTTGTGTTCATGCAGTAGTATGAGAGGACGACAATGGGGGAGGGGAAGGGGAAGAGGCTAGGGGTCAAGGGTCACCTTTAGAAAGAAGAACCATACTCCTTCCTGAGACAGGAATAATGACCGCAGGATTAATTAGCCTTGAGGAGAAATGAAGGGACTCCTGTCAGATGGCTTCAGCCGGTCAACACGCCATCTTTTATTCTCAAAGGCTGTCATGACTTAACATTACCCAGGATTATAGCTCCTCATGAAACCTAAGTGAGGACAAGGGCTTTCATCAAAGCCATCCTCCTCTCGGTATAAAATGAGAAACTGCAATGTCCTAAGACGGTGCTGAGCATGGAGGGGGACACAGGCTCAAGGTCACACCTCCTCGGCTCCCTTCCTTCTGCAGGGGGAGAACATGAATGTATACTTAGCATTAGTGAGCACCAAAGCTGCCGTACTCTCTAGCACTCATGCCTCAAGTGCAGAAGACAGTTCAAGTTCAAGGTCCAGGAGGGGCTGGAAAAGTCTCTCTGAAGCAATGGTGCTTAGAAATTATGGAAACTTCGAGTAAAGACTCAAGAAAAGAGAAACACTCCGTGGTGGTTTGATTCAGGTAGCCCCCATAAACTTATGTGTGCTGACTGCTAGGTCCCCATCTGGTGGTAATTTGGGAATTGGAACTGATGTGTCACTGGGGGTGGACTTTATGGGTCTTATAGCCAGTGTTGGGCACACCCTCCTGACAGTGTTTTCTACCTGCTGTGACAGAGGTGATGTTCAGCCTCTGCTCATGCCACTGTTTTCCCCTGCCATCATGGAGTGTCTTTAAGCCAAAATGAACCCTTTCTTCCCACACATGGTTCTAGTTGGATGTTTGTCACAGCAAAAAGCTGACTGCAACACACTCCAAATGTTTAGAATGACCCAGGACATGTGAACCTAGGTTGGGTCAGAATTCTTAGACGTATGGAACAGAGAATAGCTCTGGCTAATTAAGGACTTGGTTAGCTCATAAGACAGTCAAGAGAAACACAGAACCAGATTTGGGGACTAAGCAGCTAATCCATGGCCCAAATCACGAAGCAAGACCACCCTGGCAAAGGCCCTCCCATATCACTACCGGCATGGCCAGCTGAGTTTGCACCATGGACCATAAATACTGTCACTGAAGCCTCTGGAACGTGGGTGACTATAGCCCCTGCCACTTGCCTTCACTCTGAACTCTGTGGGGTCACTATCTTGGCTCAGTTTGTCCAAACGAAGGTCAAGATCTTGAGGAGGATCGTGCGACAAGGAAGGCAGGAAAGTGATTGATCTGCTGTCTACAGCCTTGACACCAAGAGTGAGGGTCTACTTGGGCTGGGGAGACAGCTCAGTGGTAAAACTTCACTTGCTTGCAAAGCCTGATGGCCCAGGTTCAATTTGTACCCATGTAAAGCCAGACCCACAAACTGATGCCAGAATCTAAAGAGTCCTCTGCAGTGGCAGAAGCCCTGGTGTGTCCGTACTGTCTATATTCTCTCTCTCTCTCTCTCTCTCTCTCTCTCTCTCTCTCTCTCTCTCTCTCTCTCTCTCTCTCTCTCTCTCTCTCTTTCAAACAAGAAAAAAGTGATTTTAAAAATATTTTTTAAAAATGTTTTTAAAAAAGAGGGGAGATTCCTATAGATAAGAAAATCTCTGCTGTTGGGAAGTCAAAGTCCACCCCAGTGCCTGTGACAAAGATAAATACATTATACTCATTATAAATTACTGGAAGGGATAGATCATGACTATAGAGAACGCTGGCCTCACACAGAAGCCTCACGCTTTCTAGTGAAGGAAAATTGAACTATTAAAGATTTCAGAGCAGTACAGAGATGCATACGTGAGACCAAGCAGGTGTTTGACAAAGTGAGAACCGCCATGATGGAGGGTCATGGGTCGGAACGTAAAGGTGGATTAAAGGAATGAGAGAGGGGTGGATTGCAACAGTGAACTAGGCACAAGAGTGACATCTTGAAGTAGGGAAGCAGAAATGGGAACTGAAAGAGAAGTGCCTTATAGAAAATGCTTGCAGCCTAGGGAGGTAGTTCAGTGGTTAAAGGCACTTGCTTGCAGAGCCTGCCAGCCCAGGTTTGATTCCTCAGTATCCCTATAAAGCCAAATGCAAAACAATGGTGCAGTGGTGCATGCAGTTGGAGTTCTTTTGCAATGGCAAAAGGCCCTGGTGTACCCATCCTCCCTCTCACAAATAAATAAATAAAAATACTTTTTTTAATTGTTTGAAAGAGAAAAGTGATGAGCCCAGGGGATGGATTGAGTATAATCGGTAAGAGAAAATATTATCTCTGAAGCGATGACAAAATTATGAGCATAGGTCCCTGGGGAAAATTAGATCCAAGCTGGTTTGGGTGATTTTCATATTTTCATATTGAAGTTATTAAACTTTTCTTCCTCCTCCAATCTTCTTAAAAAACAGCTCATGAATTTTCCATGGCAGTTATTTAGATCAGTTCTAGAATTTCTGTTTGGTTCTTTTGTACAGTTAAAAATATTTTCTCTTTATATGTCCTATCTGTTCTATGTAAATCATATTTTTTTTTTCGGCCAGGGGCACAATACTTGTGGTCCTGGCTACCCAGAAGGCAGAAGGGGGAGAGCTGATTAAGCCCACAAGTTCAAAACCAGCCTAGATTTTTTTTTCTGTCAACAGAGTAGAATTCTGTCACCAAAAACAAAAGGCTAGGATGTAGTTCAGTGGTTGAGCAGTTGCTTAGGATAAATGGTTCTTGGTTTGAGAGCCAGACACACACACACACACACACACACACATTCTTCAAGCAGATTTATGATACTCATTTTAAGTCTGCTGAATTCAACAAATGAGCCATCTTGGGATTGTCATTTATTACATTTTTGTGTGGTTTTGGATCACAGTTTTGTAATTTTTTTCCTTTGTTTTTGTTTTTCGAGGTAGGATCTTCCTCTAACCCAGGCTGACCTGAAATTCACTTTGTAGTCTCACGGTGGTCTAGAACTCACGGCCATCCTCCTACCTCTGCCTCCCAAGTGCTGGGACTAAAGTCCTGTGCCACCACACTTAGCTCAGTTTTGTAATTTTTTAAATGATGGCCTTGTTGTAACAATGGATGTTATAGATACTTATTTTAAAAATTAAGATTCTAGATTCTGACATCTTCCTTGAAAGAATTAACTTGTTTTCAAAGACATCAATTGCTTTCGTTTTGGTTGGTGTGGCTTGGTTTGGGGAGTGTGTGTGTGTGTGTGTGTGTGTGTGTGTGCCTGTCTGTATGCACACAGAAGACAGAAGAGGATGTGAGGTGCCTTCTACCTTATTTCCATGAGACAGAGTCTCTCACTGAACCTGGAGATCACTGGTTTGTTTGTATTTATTCATTTATTTTTTTATTTTGTTACTTGGGTTTTTTAACCCATGCTGACCTGGAAGTGACCTGGAGTCCCAGGCTGGCCTCAAACTCACAGCAATGCTCCTACCTGTCTCCCGGGTGCTGGGATCAAAGGCAAACACTCCATGCCTGGCATCACTGTTTCTTTATTGTTTATTTATTTTTGCATTTGTGTATATGCAATGAGCTGTGTGGGGGTGGTGCACGGTGCCCACTGTGGCAGGAGTGACTCCAGGGAAACACTGGGTGCCCCCCTCCATCATTTTTCTGCCTATTCTTACTTAAGTCTTTTTTAAAAATATTTTTTTTTATTTACTTGAGAACAGAGAAAGAGAGACAGAGAGGGAAGATGGGCAAACCGGGGCCTCCAGCCTCTGCAAACAAACTCCAGATGCATGCACCACTTTATGCATCTGGCTCTATGTGGGCACTGGCTATCAGGTTTTGCAAGCAAGTGCCTTTAACCAGTAAACCATTACTGATAGTGACACCATTTAGTAGAATATTTTAAAATGTTTAATAGTGAGCTTTGGGGAGGGGGGTTTCCTCCATGGTACTGGTGCTGGAGTTTCTTTGCAGTGGCAAGAGGTCCTGCCTAGTACACCCATATCCTCCCTCTCTCTCTCTCTCCCTCTCTCTCTCTCCCTCTCTCTCTCTCTCTCATAAATAAATAAATGTATTTTTAAAAAGATTTGAAAAAAGTTAGGCTGGAAATGCAGATCATAGATAGGCACTTGCCTAGCACATGTAATTCCCTGGGCTCAATCCAAGCATTAGAGAGAGAGAGGTTATAAGTTATCATTGCAATAATTTTTTGTAATCAACAGCACATCTGTGCCCAGTAACTGTCCTCTCTCCTTCCTCCTTCCCACACCATTGCAGGCTCTGGTAATTTCAGGTCCCTGTGTCTATGCAAAGTTTCTACTTAATTAAAAAAAAGAAGGTAGAAGGAGAGGGTGGACATGTTGAGGTTGTCTTCTGACCTCCACATACAGGCCGTGGTACACGTGAATCTATTTACACACACACACAAACACATACACACTCATACACATACACACATATACACATGCATATATACACACATACACACACATATACACACAGATATATGCACACACATACATACACACACATACACACACAAATAAACAAATATGTGGACTCTGCCAATTTTAGAAGTTCATAGTGCTCAATCTTCTCTCTGAGGTAGCTATCGACAGCTTATTGGTCACCTTGATGACTAAGTATTTTTTGTTTGTTTCTTTCAAGGTAGGGTTTCACTCTAGCTCAGACTGACCTGGAACATAGTCTGTTTTCTGTAATATCAGGCTAGCTTCGAACTCACAGGGATCTTCCTATTTTGCCTACTGAATTCTGGGATTAAAGGCGTGAGCCACTGCATCCAGATGAATATTTTTTTTTAATTTGTGTGTGTGTGTGTCTGTGTCTGTGTCTGTGTGTGGAGGGGTCTGCCAGAGCCTCTTGCCACTGCAAATAAATTCCAGACACATGCACCACTTTTTGTATCTGGCATTACATGGTTGCCTGGGGAATTGAACCTGGACCAACAGGCTTTCCAAGCAAGAGCCTTTAACCATTGAACCACCTCCCAAGCCTCATGACTGGATTTTGTGAAGCGACCTCCTCCTTTCTTTCTGGCTTCTCCATGTAGAGAAAGCAATCACCTGGGCAGCCTTGAACTCTAGAGGCTGACGGTCGGGGTGAGTTCAAGGTCTGATGGCCTGTTTTCTGCTGCTCCTACTCTTTTACAACCAGCCGGCAGGCTCTCATCCCTCCGTGAGGTGCAGGGCTACCATGGGGGCACCCAGAGGCCCTGCTGCCCTAAGCCTAAGTCTTGGTCCTGAGGCGCATTTCAAACATCACTTACTGAACCCAGAGCAGAAAGGGGTGTGAGTGATTGGCCCCCAAAAGCCTCAACAATGCCCTTGCTTGGAGCCTGACTTTTCTTCTGGAGAGTCAGTCACATTTTCCCTTGACCTTGAAACTTGGCTTTTGACTTTTCAATGCTTCTTCAGTCTTAGCCAATCTAAGTCTGAGAAAAAGAGCCCTTGGCTGGAGAGATGGCTCAGCCATTAAAGGGACTCTTGAAGAAGGGTCCTGCCAGTTCCACCCCTATAGGAAAGACAGCAACCTTGATTCCTCTTTTCCTATTTCTTACTGAAGGCATGAGATTAGAACCTCAAAAAAAAAGGTAATCATTTCCATTGCTTAAATAAGCTTTCCTTTATGTTAATGTCTGGCTGTTGGTTAAAGCACAGTATCAGTCATATCTGGTATAGCTCAGTTAGTACAGTGCTGGCTGTGCAATAATGAGGGCCTGAGTTTGAATCCCCTCTACTCACATAAATACTGGGAGGGTTTGAAAACCCACCTGGAATCCCAGTGCTTAGGAAGCAAGACAGGGGATCTCTGGGCAAACTGGCTAGTTAGGTTACCCAAATTACCAAGCTCTAGGTTCAAGAGAGCCCATCTCTTAGGCAGGAGAAATGGCTCACGTTTAAAGGTGCTTGCTGACAGAGCCTGATGGCCTGGGTTCAATTCTCCACTACCCTCATAAAACCTGATGCACACAACGGTGCATGCATCTGGAGTTCATTTGCAGTGGTAAGAGGCCCTAGTGTGCCCTTTCTCCCTCTCTCTGCTTGCAAATAAATAGTAAAAAATATTAAAGAGAGAGAGAGAGAGAGACCCTTTCTCAATAAATAAATAAGGTAGAGAGTATTTGAGGAAAATGCCCAGTTTCAACCTCTGTCTTCCACATGATGTGCCTACGTTCTACACACGTGTGACTACATACATACATACAAACATGCATACACACATGCATACCAGATACACATGCACACACAAAAACAAGAAACAGAAAACATATGATTAAAGCTAGATTTAGTGGTAAATATCTGTAATCCCAGCACTCAGAGGATCAGAAGTTCAAGGTCTTCCTACAATACAATACATAGTTCAAGGCCAGCCTGAATTACCCTGTCTTTGTTAATCACTTCACTCAATAAAAGGTGAACAATATCTAAGGCTTGACAACCAAGGTTGTTCTCTGGCCTCCACATACGAAGATGTGCGCATACCATAAAAAAGTTCTCATTCTGTATCTTGGGCAGCATGTTATGCCAGATATCACCATAGAGAATAAAAAATGAAATTCCTCGAGAAATATAAAATCGAAGTCATTAAGGTATGACATCTTCCTGTGAAAATACTACCCTGGGCCTGGGAAATGGCTCAAGGTTAAAGGCAGATGATTACAAAAAGTCATCCCAAATTCAATTCCCCAGTGCCCATGTATAGCCAAAACCTCACATAAAGCCAGATGGAAAGTTACAAAGTGCAAAGTGGTACATGTGCCTGGAGTTCATTTGCAGCCTGGTGGTATGCCTGATCTCTCTCTCTCTCTCTCTCTCTCTCTCTCTCTCTCTCTCTCTCTCTCTCTCTCTTGCTAATAAATAAATAAAAATACTTTTAAAAGAAAGAAAATAGTATCGACAACACAGAATGGTACACAAATGTCAAAGCAAACAGCACAGGAAATGTGACAGGAAGGAGAAGAGAGGCTGCTGTGTATGGTGGACATTCCGTCTCAGTCACACTGTAGCTTGCCACCTGAGTTGGGCTTCATGGCTTGTGTAGAAATTTTTAGGTTTAATCATAGGAAATTACCGTTTGTTATAAGTCAGAAAGGTAGTGTGTCTGCCATTCTATGTGGCCTGACCCAAGAGCCATTTGGGTAAGTCTCTTTGTATGTGAAAAATAAAATCCATACTCTGAGGCAATGGGTCCTATTAACAATCCAGCTGGTTATGGTGGCATACCTCTATAATCCCAGCACACAGGAGGCTGAGGCAGGAGGACTGGGAGCCCAGTCTGAGATATGTAGAGAGACTTTGTCTCAAAAAATAAAGCTAGTCTTGTAGAAGAGAAAATGGTGGCTACCAATGGCTTGGAAGGAAGAGGGAAGGTAAGAGATAAAAAAAGAATAATGAGAAGGTTCAGGGTACAGTAGTGTAATGGGGACTCGAAACAGTGGGGTGAACACCCGAAGCTTTACTCACTGTACCTCCCCAGAGTTCGTATCTCAGCACTCCAAAGAATTAGACAAACTTAGATAGACAGCATTTTCTTCATCACACAGTTTTATTTCAGATTGGAGTAAATTCAGAGGAATCAGGAGTGGGATAGGGGAAAGTTGCCCATATCTTAATTAAAGGAAATGAGAAGTTAGAGGTCTCTAGTCACCAGTGTGGGGTGAGCACATGGGAGAGGTTTTAGCAAAATCTGTGCTGCTCAGCGAAACAAGCAGAAGAAGAAAAGATCATGAGAAGGAAAGGTTCATGTGGGGAAGAAACCCAGCCCCTCACCACAGCTAGGAAACCTTCGAAGGTACGATCTCTGGCGACAGGGAGGGAGGCATGGCAGCTGGTGCTTGAGGCAGCCGGACCCATTGTGTCTGCGGTCAGGAAGCTTTGGACTGGATGCTTGTGCCCAGCTCGCTGGGTACTTTCTCCCTCTTTCATTCGGTTCCGGAACTCTGCCCAAGACATAGTGCTGCAAACACTCAGGCCAAGTCTTTCCATCTCAGTTAATGCTCTCTGCATATACCCTCGCAGATACACCCAGAGAGCTGGCTTCTAGGTGATTCTCAATCCTGACATGTTGATAATCCAGATGAACCCATCACGGTCAGCACATCTGTCACTTAATCCTCACAGGAATCCTGTGACATAAGCATGCCCCTGTAGAAATTGACAGTCAGGAAGAAATACCCCTTATCAGATCCAAAGGGCAGCTGGGGTTCAGTCGGAGATCCTCACTGTTCTGTTCCACTATAGAAAGCTAAGACTTGCCTCTCAGTAACATTAAGTCATTGATTGATGGGGTTTTGTTCTGTTTTGAGACCGAATCTCATATACTCTAAGCTGGCCTCAAATTCACTGTGTAGTCAAGGATGGCCTTTAACTCCTGATCCTCCTGCCTTCACACCCCAGGTGCTAGCTAGAATTATCGGGATGCATCACTATGCCTCACTTATTTTCCTCCTCCTCTTTCTCCTTCTTATTTTCAGTACTGGGGATTGAACCAAGGGTCTCTCACTCATACTAGGCAAGCACATTACCACTGAGCTACAATCTCAGCCCTGACTAAGCTATGTTTTTAAGGTATCATTCATTCATGCAAAATCAGGCAATGCAAATTTCTTTTAATATCCTAAATATCCTCTATTGTGTTTCTATAAGATGAATGGCACTTTCATAACAACTCAATATTTTGTATTGTTCCCCAGAGAAACATGATTAAGATGGGTATTACAGTTTTTTTACGTGTTATAAAGTTCATATGAGACTTAATTTTGCTGTTTTTTTTTTAAGATGTCTCAGTTTAACCTGGGTTCTTCTGGGTTCTTCTGTCTAGAAGAGTAACCTTGCCCTCTGTGATTTTTTTTTCCCTTGGAGGTAGGATATCACTCTAGTCCCAGGCTAACCTCAGACTCAAAGCAATTCTCCTACCTCTGCCTCCCAAGCGCTGGGAGTAAAGGCATGCACCACCATGCCCAGCTACCCTCTGTGATTCTTAATATGCTCTTGACTGCACTATTAGCTACCCCAGAGGATGATTTCAATGATGCCTAAATCATACCAGATGCCCTATGCAAAGTGTTACCACGCTCTTATATTTTAATTTAATTTATATTTTCCCTAAAGCTATGGTAAATGCTTTCTAACTAATTATGACAAATTAAATTCTTCGCATCATGCTATATTTGCAATTCAACTTAAAAATCCAGAAAGCAGTTAGATATTTAGAATTGTTTTTCTTTTTAAATTAAGTTTCTTTTACCTTGTTCTTCTGATCTTCTGTCCATAATCTAACTCTAAAATATTTAGGGGAAAAACATTCATTTATACCAAGGTCTATTAATAAATGCGCTTTTAAGACTTCAAAACTCCATAGTTGTGATTTGAATGTGAAATGTCCCTCATAGGCTCGTGTGTTTGAACCCTTGGTTCCATCTGGAGATGGTGTTTTGGAAAGTTGTGGAATCTTTAGGAAGTAGAACCTCACTGGAGGAAGTAGATCACTGGGGGAGGGTCTTGAGGATTTATAACCTGGTCTACTTCCTGTTGGTCATCTCTACTTCCTGACTGTGGTTGCAACATACCAATCATTGTGTCTTTTCTGTCGTGATGGACTGTATCCCTTAGAACTGTAAGCCAAAATAAACCCTTCCCCTTTTTAGCTGCTTATCAAGAATTTTGTCACAGAAACAAGAAAACTAACTAACATCTCTTCAGTAAAATTGTTACTGAAAAACAGATATCTAGTTAACCTGCCCAAGCCCAGTGAGATGTCTGATTCCCATCAGTGACTATTGTGTGAGCAAACCACACAATAAGAGATATATGGGAGACAGGATGCTGACCAGTCTTGCCTCTCCCGATCGGATAGATTTTCCAGAGATCTCCCCCAGACTTCTTTCTTGAGCCAGACAGATCAATGGTTAGCACCATAGCAGGCCCCTCAGCCACCTCGCACACACTATCCAGCACTATAAAGCAAGCAAAAAATAGTGCTATCTCCCTGTGTCTGAGACACTTTAAATCAGCCATCCTGATCGCCATTGATGGGTTTTGAGACATAAAGCATACGGACTCTTAAGTGTACTTGTTCATGGAGGACATTTGTTCCTACAGAAAGTGCTTTTGCTTCCTCTACTCATTCACTCCCTAATGGAACACAATGTGGCTCCCTTCCCCACCCCCTCTTCTGACACCAGTAGTGCCTTATTGTCTCGCCTAATGGACTTTATCCAGCACTCGTCCTTTGTCACTTTTCTGCCACATTTCCTACAATAAAATATCCCTTCCTATCTCTCCTTTTTTTTTTGTGGTTCTGATGACCGAATGTGGGACTTCAAGTGAGGAGGTAAACCTTTCAGCACTGAGCTACATCCCCAGATGATAAAATTTTACAACCCTGTTCCTACGTCTGGTTCACATCACCTAACCTGCTAACCATGTACTTCCACGGGCAACCTTTTGTTGCTGTCTCTCTCTTCCACACCACTGTTGTTAGAGTGTCAGGTTCCACCCACACGCAGACTGTCACCAAGTCCACCTGTAGCCCAGAACACCCTTCTAATCTCTAGTGGGAGGTGAACCCCATTAATATGTACACCCCACAGCTCTCCCAGTCTGTTCCTTCCTCTCCTTTGACTCAACTTGTTAGTTCTGGATGTCCTCTTATTCCCCCCCCTCCCGCCCTCCCCATACAGCAACAGAAATGTTCCATTGCTAATAATGATTGAGCAACTTTCAGGTCCTTTACCCTTGACTCTGCCTGCAAATCAGTCAAGTTCATGACTTTAACATCACTGTTTCTCCCAAGCAGCGGTAGTTAACAAGAGGTATTTTCTGATTTAGTTTAGGGCTTCCTGTAATGCCCTTCCTTTTCTCAAAAAATAAATAAATAAATAAACTTTATTCATTCAGGATAATCCCTTATCTGTGACATTCCATGCTGGAAGCAGTTGACCACCAGATGGTCTAAAGAAGGGTTTAGACATGGAAATCCTCCTGTGGGGGAAGGGAGCTTGGCTGATTTTGTTTGAAATGATATATGCATGGTTGGCACACTGTTTCCGCCCAGTTTAGGGGCTCCAGGATTCTGAGGGAGATTTGAGGGCTATTAAAAACCCCCGTGATCTCCTAGCACTGATTGTATTAAGGATAAAAAATCTGGATAAACCCAGCTTTTAGGGATGGTGAGGAGAGCCTTTTGCACTTTCCCGCCAGGTCGTCTACAGTGGGGCTCAGAAGAAGGCAAGAATTCTCTCCTCCCTCTCCTCTTCTTCCTGTGATCTACCCCATCTCTATCCCATCTCTCCTTAGTCCACTCCAGCCCTCTGCTGCAGACTTCCTTGCAGGACTGGTCACAAGCTCTGAGGACCTGCACCAGGTCCCACAGTTCAAGAACATTCCATCCTCCATCTGAATATCTTCTATCCTCCCTGTTTCTATGAAGCTGGAACCCCAGTGGGGAAAAAAGACTTCACACAGGATGGGGATATTCACACAGTCCCACAAAAAATCCAACGCAGAGACTGATTAGCACAGATCAATATTTGGTAAGCAAGCTAATATCTTCCCTGTAAAGATCAGTACATGAAATGGAAAGGGTCTAAAAAAACCAAACACACTAAATTCTAATTAATGTGTAACGCTTTATAAAATACAGTGAGAGAATTTAATCCTTTCTCCCCTTGAATTAGTGGTGCCTTTCTAATGAATGGAGGCTGGTAATGAATTTGGTTCAGCTCTAGTAAAATCAACGAAGCGTTTCTCTCAAATCAACATTCAGAGTACACCATGGACACAATGTGCAAGCCACCAACACACAGCTGCCCAAAGATCCCACACTTCAAGAGATAAAGAAAAATACTGAGATTACAGAGCTACCTCAAAACACAGAGTTCCAAATGACATCCATCCCACACATCTTGGTAAGCCAATACTTCCACTAAATAACCCAACAGAATGAATGTTAGAGACTGAAATCAGAGCTGTTTGGTTGGTAACACCTACCCCTCCACAGCCCTGCGTCAGAAGTCATTTGCAGGATGGGGGGGGAGGGAATATGGGGGTGGGTGTCAGCAAGGCCAGCGAGGAACAAATCCAGAGGTTGATTTCCCAGCCTACCTCGGGGACTCTGAGCCATCCCATGGTAAAGGTCTACAGAGGAAGCTTCCAGGGGCTCTTTACACAGGCAGCCACGGGTGATGGGTGGCCAGGCTCACAGTCTCCAAGCAGAACTTGGCAAAGGGCACATCATCATTTCTGCAAAAAGCACAGCATGGCTCCAGTGTTTCCATTAAGATGGAGAGGAATCTAGTTGTATCTGGAAGCTTGGAGATTTTTTTTTTTTTTTTAGCTTCACAGACACTATAAGTGTGCTGGGTAGAGAAAAGAGATTTCTACAGAGGACACTTCAAAGTGACCTGGAGTCAGCAGGCCTCAAAGAAGAGATGTAAATGAAATAGCAGCGCAGTGATTTTGTGAAACCATGTCAGGAAAAGAGGAACACACACACACACACACACACACACACACACACACACACACACGAAGCTATGGGCTAAAATGGCCTCGTTTGTAATCAAAACCACTGAAATTTGTTTGGAACAGTTAAGCTTTCGTGTGTGTGTGAGTGTGTGTGTGTGTGTGTGTGTGTGTGAGAGAGAGAGAGAGAGAGAGAGAGAGAGAGAGAGTCATTTGACTGTGAAGTTGTCACTGTTTGCACAACAGGACATCACCTTTCGTTTGATGTCACTTTTCTCTTGATGACTCACTCATCAGACCCAAACAGAAACCAACAAAGTGCATTTGTGAAGAGGACTCTAAGAAACTGCAGTGCTAGAAACTAAGAAGAAACAAGCAATGTTTCCTTTTGTGAAATACACAAAATGTATTTGGGAATTTGAGATGGCCCAGTGGCCTATGCTTGTAATCCCATCACTCAGCTAGCTGAGCTGGAGGATCATGAGTTTGAAGCCAGCTTTGATGATGAGACCCTGTCTCAAAAGACTCCCCACAAAAAGAAAAAAAAAAGAGAAAGAAGGAGAAGTAACAAATCAATAATATGTGTTCATATGTACATAGGACACTTTTGGGAAAAATACATAACAATGAGGCTGGAGAGATGATTCAGTCATTAAAGACACTTGCCTGCAAAGCCTAACAGGACAGGTTTCCCGGTAGCCACATAAAGCCGAATGCACAAAGTGGCCCATGTGTCTGGGGTTGCTTCGCAGTAGCAGGAATGACAGCAGCTTTCTTTGCAAAAAAAGAATGACAAACAGGAGAAAATATAAAGCCTTTCTTTTACTGTTTGTACAACTTGAATTTTTTTGTTGTTGTTGGGGATCAGTTTGGTCCCTAAGGCTTCACACATGCTCACCCAGCCCTCTACCCCTGAGGTTCAACTTTAACTACAATTTGAACTTTTTTCACTTGGGTTGGTATTGCTCCTCTTTCAAGAATCAGATCATTGGGCTGGAGAGATGGCTCAGTGGTTAAGGCACTTGCCTGCAGTGCCTAAAGCCCCGGGTTCAATTCCCCAGTACCCACATAAGCCAGACCCACAAGGTGGTCTGGTTCTCTCTCTCTCATTCTCTCTCTCTCTCTCTCTCTCTCTCTCTCTCTCTCTCTCTCTCTCTCTCTCTCTCTCTCTCTCCCTCTGCTTGAAAATGAATAAACAAAATATTTTTTTTTAAAAAAGAATCAGATCATTGAGCTGGAGAGATGGTTTGGGGATAAAGAGATTGCTGCAAAAGTTTGAGGGCCAGAGTTCAAATCCCAAGAACTCCCATAAAAGATCAGGTGGGCATGGCAACCCATCTGTCTTCCCAGCACTTGGGAGGTCCACACAGGGAATCCCTGTCACAAGTTGACTAGCTGAACTGGCAAATTCTGCCTTCAAGTGAGAGACCCTGCCTCAGTAAACAAGGTAGTGAATGATCAAGGAAGACACCCGAAGTTGACTGCTATCTTCCACATGCACTGTGCCCATACCCGTGGGAACACATACCACGCACACATTCGTGTTGCATCACGGAATTTCTTTTTGCAGTGGACAGAGGTCAAAGCAGAGATGCGTAGGTACTGAAAGGGCTGAGATCTAAGTGGCTCTTGTGAGCTCAGCCTGAAATTGGACATTTATATCACCCACTGCTAGACTAGAACATTCAGGTAGAAGCGGTGGAAAGGATGCGAGCATTGCAGGGTGGGGAAGGGCACTGTGGAAAGCTGTGTCCTGGATCCCACAGAGCCATTACACCCATGATTCCCAGCAGCTGTAGCCTCCTGCACAAGACTGAGCCCTTCAACCGTCTAGCATGGATAGCAAAGGGGCTCGTGAGACCCCCACTCCCCACAGAGGAGCTACTGGGAATAACTGGTTGGTGGAGGTAAGGGCTATGTTCTTCAGTGCTGTCGCCACTGGGAAGTTGCCCATACTCTAGGAAATTACCCCCTACACCCCTGCCCATGTAAGCAACCCTCATCTAACTCAGGGAGGTTATAAAGAGCAAAAACATGGAACCAGGAACGGTATTTGTTGGGAAGAAGGGGTTTGTCAAGAGTGGAAGGGGGATAAGAGAGAGTAATGGGATGAATATGATCAAACTACATTACATACATGTCTAGTATTGTCAAACATTAAAAAAAAAAACAGGCTGGAGAGATGGCTCAGAGATTAAGGTTCATGTCTGCAAAGCCTAAGGACCCCAATTCGATTCCCCAGTGACACATGCATCTGGAGTTCGTTTGCAGTGGCTGGAGGCCCTGGTAGGCCCATTCCCTATATGCCTCTCTCTCTCTCTCCCTCTCTCTCTCTCTCTATCTATCTATCTGTCTGTCTGTCTGTCTCTGTCTCTCTCTCTGTCTATCTCAATAAATAAATAATATTTAAAATATTTTTTAAAAAAATAAAGAGTATAGGTTTGGGTCAAGTTGATCAAAGAATGTTATACGCACCTATGAAAAGGTTCTAATGGTGGCTGGGAATGTGGCTCTGTTGGTAGATAGCACGGCAGTGCACACGTGTAATCCTAGCACTCGGGAGATAGAGACAGGAAGATCAGAATGTTTGAGCCCAGCCTGAGCTAATGAAGACCCTCAAAATAAATGAAGGGCTGGAGAGATGGCTCAGCAGTTAAGAGTACTCCCTGTGCAAGCATGAGGGAGGTCCTCAGGAGGCCTGAGAGACTTCTCAAGTTCAAGCCCTATGACCTACATAAACAGCTGGACCTCTGAAATATTTCCCACAGGAAAAGGAAACACATACTCATGGAAACATAGTTCGATAGTTTCTTTTGAAGTTAAATGATGCATCATAATACTCAAATTTTCTGAACCCAGAGACAGGGTAGACTGGTCGCCTAACATCCACAAGGCCTTGGATTCAGTCCTTAGCACCCCTCAAGAAATATGCAAACATAGAAACTTCTGTGAAAATTTTATAGCAGCTTTATTCAAAATAGACATTGAGTCTGTGACTGGGAGGTTGTTTACAAAGGGGTATGAGGAGCGTTTCTGAAGTTATTAAAATAGCCCAGATTATTCTCTTTTCTTTTTCATTTGTTTGTGTATTGTCTGTCTTTTTAATTAATATCCTTATTATAAAATAATTACATACATTGTATAAACAAATCTTGTGATGGTGCCCCCATTTCCCTCCTCTCTGTCCCCTACCTACTGGCAATGTCTCTGGGTATTCTCCCCCACCATGGCTCTTACAATCTCTCTGCCTCCTCTTCCGCTCAGTTCTCTGAGTCATGGAGTCATGGTGGGTGAGTTTTAAGTCTACTTTATTGTTGAGATCTTAAGTGTCTCTGGACTTCTGCTTTGGGTTGTGTTGGGTATCATTGAGGTCTGTCTCCGCTGTGTTTTGAGAAAGGATCTCACAATGGACCCAAAACAGATGTGCAACTCATTATAAACCAAGTCTGAATTTGCTGAAGTTCTCCTGCCCAATCCAATGGAGCTATTTGGAAAGGCTACCTTCAGGAGAGGGAGCCTTGCTGGAAGAAGTGGGTCATTGAGAGCAGAACTTGAGGTTTTATAGCCTGGCCCTACTTCCTGTTCACCTAACTCTGCTTTCCTGACTATAAATGCAATGTGACCAGCAGGACTCCTACTCTGTGACATGTCTTCTGTCATAGTCAGCCACAGCCACTGGGATGAACCTCTAAACCAAGCACAGTCATGGGAAGAAAGGATTCGTTGAAGCTACAGATCTAGGGGAAGTTCCATAATGGTGAAAAGGGATGGCCTCCTTTCACAGACCCAAGCAGAGAGAGAAACCTATCACCAGCACTACACACACACACACACACACACACACACACACACACACACACACACATATACACACCAGCAAACAGGCCTGGGAGGGGAGGGTGGATTTCTTTCCCCTTCATATAAGCCTTAGATCAGGGTTTTGCAACCCTTTCCCAGACTTGTTGACTCCCTAAGTCTCTGGAATTTCCTTCCTGCACTGCCCTCCCTGGAAGAGATGCTAATTTCTAGCTCCCCTGAGCTTCCTTACATTCTTCCCCCTACTGAGAAGCTGCCTTCATGTGAACATCCTCAGAGACCAACCCAAGATTACTAAACAGATTAAATTAACAATAAAACTTAATCAGCACACCTTCCTTTCCATGATGGAGTGTACCCCTGCAAGAGTAAGATGAAATATAACCTTTCCTTCTCTAATCTGCTTTTTGTCAGGTATTTGTTATAGCAATGTGTAAAGTAAATAGTACACACCCTCTGGAATAAACTCTGTTCTTTAAAAGTGATGCAGGCTTGGGTAATCTCTTATAGCAGCACAAAACAAACTAGAGTAGGGAATTTCCTTTAAAACCACAATCGGGTATAGTGGATTCAATGGGTTTTAGCCTCACTGAAATCTTTGTCTAAAAAGTATGAATGGCACTTTCTACTCTTCTGTGCTGGGAAGAGAATTATTTTAAATAATTCATATGGACCATTTAGCACAGTGCTTGGCTCATAATGTTAACTGGAGAAGTGCGGGGAGAGTTGAACATCATATGGAAGATATTTTCCATTAGGTTTCCCCAGGAGATCATTTCTGAGACAACCATTACAGAAGACATGAACGATTACAGAGAACATTCCATACAGAAAGTGTCAGAGAAAAACACTTAGGTAAAATTACCAAGATGAGACTATAATGGGCCCATCAGATATATTCAGCTAGGTACACCTATTTGTAATGAAAACTGAGAAGGGATGGCTGGGGGAGAGAAGGTAAGAGGTGACAAGCCAGAGGAGCAAGCACGGGGAATAATAGGACACGTTGGAACCAAGCAAAGACATGATATATCGAGATCAGTGTTTTGAAAAAGCTATTCTGAAAATTATAAGCAAGAACTGAAAAGAAACAGGGCATGACGAGACAAAGAAATGAAGTAGAAATCTATCATTCTGCCACATGAAGCAAGGCCTAGAGAAGGAGAGAGAAAAATGAAAGAATGAAAGAGATGTTGCAAGAGAATATCTTCAGAAATCAGAGCTAATTACAAGCAAAGGAGAAAAAAAAGAGACCCTAGACAACACCAGGTGAGGGCCTTGGCTCTCTGCCAGCCCACGCACCCAATGACAATGCCCATAAGACCCCAGGTTCCAAGCCAAGTAAGCAAGCACACCATTTTGCTCCAGACCAGCCTGCACACCCATGGCTCTGCCCATTAACCTCTTGACCCTAGGTGAGGCCAGGTTGCAGACCTGTGCCCTGACCTCCTAACCAACTACTAGGACCCCCTGACCCTAGGCAAGGCCAGGTGAGGGATCTGTGCCTTGGCTCCCACCAGCCTTAGGACTCCACAACCCCGCCAGATGACCTCAGGTTCAAAACAATGTCAAGTCACAGCCTGCGACTGCTGCTGAAGGTTTGAACACACACACACACACACACACACACACACACACACACACACACACACACACACTGCCTGACACAAGAGTAACTGAGTGTTTGCCAAAACCTCACCAGTCCTTGCTACAATCTCGTGTGAGGTTCCCGACACTGCTGAGGGCCCAGGGAAAACCAATCTCTCAGCTGAACATGGGCAGATCACAACACAGGAAGAACACACAGGTGGAGTCCCCCACACCAAGTTTTCCTAACCCCACTATGGAAGTCCACACTGAAAATATCAAAGAAAGAGCACATATGCAAGCCCATTAGGAGATGACAACATATTCAGGATATCTCTGCATGGAGTCTATATCCAGATTATTAATAGAAATGGAAGCAAAAATTGATAATGCAAGTAGAAATATGCAGAATCAGCTTGAAAGCTTCGCCACCAGGATCAATAAAATGGGGGAAGAAACAGATGGACTTTGCTAGAACAGTAAATGAGCTAAAGGCAAACCAGAAATCAGAGGAGTTCAAGAAGCAGCTGGCTACACTAAACAGACATAATCCAATACAAGAATGAGTACAAGGAACCATTAAGTAAGAAAACCTTTGAAATGAAAATGCAACTCAACAAGGAGATGGAGACCATGCAAAAAGCTCTACTGTAAAACCAAAATCAAATGGAGATATTTAAAACATCTCTAGAATCCCTTACTACCAAAGCAAATAACCTGGAAGATAGAACCTCAGACATGGACGACAAAGCAGAAAAAAGAGATTGAGATAACAGAAACTTGGATAAGTTAAAAAAATATTGTGAACAAAAAAAGGGAACTATGGGACACCCTTAAACAACCAAACCTCCAGATCATGGGCACACCAGAGGGGGAGGAAACCCAGGACAAAGGCATAAAGAACATATTCAACAAAATTATTGAGGAAAATTTCCCCAGTCTAACAAAAGAGAATCCCATCCAAATACAAGAAACACACAGAACACCAAACGGTCAAGACCAAAGGAGAAACTCCCCAAGACACATTGTAGTTAAAGCCATAAACATTGAAAGCAAGGAGAGGGTTCTAAAAGCAGAAAGAGCAAAACAATGCATACCCATCAGAGTTACACCAGATTCCTCCATGGAAACCATGAAAGCGAGAAGAGCTTGGAGTCGTGTACTTCAAAACCTAAATAACTTTGGCTTTCAACCCAAACCCTGTGAAAGCATCCCTTATAGTAGACAGAGAAAGGAAAATATTTCAAGATAAAAGCCAGCTCTACAATTATGTGTACACTAAACCAAACCTACAGATAATTCTCCATGAAATATTCAGCACAGAAGAGCCAAGCAACCAACCCCGAGAGCCATCCAGAAATCAGATACAATAATCGATCCTAGAGGAGACAAATTAACAAGAGAGGCATCAAATCCCATAAACCCTACACTATGACAGGGATTGACTTAAGTCTCACAGTTATAACTTTGAATATTAATGGTCTTAACGTGCCCATAAAAAGACACAGGCTAGCAGGATGGATCATAAAAATGGACCCTCCCATCTACTACCTCCAAGAAACCCACCTCACCTCTAAAGACAGGAACCAACCTCCTCAGGATGAAAGGATGGAAGATGATCTTCCAAGCTAACGGAAACAAAAACAAGCAGGGGTTGCTACACTAATATCTGACAAAATAGACTTCAAAACAAAATCAATTCAAAAGGGCAACCAAGGACTCTTCTTACTCATCACAAGAACAATCCAACAAGAAAATATCACCATCACGAACATGTATGTACCAAATACAGGTGCACCACAGTTCATGAAGTAAAGACTAATAGAAAATGAAACAAAAATAAACTCCAAGTTCATCATAGTTGGAGACTTTAATAGGCCACTATCATCTTTAGACAGAACATCCAAACAGAAGATCAACAGGGAAATAATAGAACTCAATAACACCATAGATCAACTGGATCTAACAGACATTTACAGAACATTCCATCACAACTCTATAGAATACAGTCTTCTCAGCAGCTCATGGAACCTTCTCCAAAATAGACCACATATTAGGACATAAAATATGCCTTAACAAATTTAAGAAGATTGAGGTAGCACCCTTCATCATATCGGACCACAATGCATTCAAGTTGGAAATCAACAATGAGAAAATAAATAGAAATCACACCAACTATTGGAGACTGAAGAATACACTATTAAACAATGAATGGGTCATTCAAGAAATCAAATTGGAAATTGAAAATTTTCTTGAACTAAAGGATAATGAAAATACATCATACCAGAACCTACAGGACACAATGAAGGCAGTCTTAAGGGGAAAATTTATAGCATTGAATGTCTTCATAACAAAGGCAGAGAGATCTCAAATTAATAACCTAACTAACCAGCTAAAGGCCTTGGGAAAAAATAGAACAATCCAATCCTAGGAGATCAAGACAAATAGAAATAGCTAAGATCAGAGCAGAGATCAATGAATTATAAACTAAGAAAACAATTTTAAAAATTGATGAAACAAAGAGCTGATTTTTTGAAAAAATAAATATGATTGACAAAACCCTGGCCAATCAAACCAAATAGATAAAAGAGAAGGCCCAAATCAACAAAATCAGAAATGAAAAAGGAGAGATCACAACAGACACCAATGAAATTGGAAGAATCACTAGGACATACTTCTAAAACCTCTATTCCACAAAATTGGAGAATCTGGAAGAAATAGACAAATTCTTAGACACCTACCACCTGCCAAAACTAAACTCAGAGCAGATAAATCTCCTAAATAAACCTATCACATCTATTAAAATTGGTAATATAATCAAAAAACTCCCCAGAAGGAAAAGTCCAGGTCCTGATGGATTCTCAGCCGAATTCTACCAAACCTTCATCACAGAATTCAAACCACTCTTTCTGAAGCCTTTTAGAGTAATCAGAGAACAGGGAATACTTCCAAATTCCTTCTATGAAGCTTGCATCACTCTAATACCCAAACCAGACAAAGATAAATCCAGAAAGGAAAACTATAGACCTATATCCCTGATGAACTTAGATGCAAAAATTCTGAATAAAATCTTTGCAAACTGAATTCAACAACATATTAAAAGTATTATCCACCTCGACCAGGTTGACTTTATCCCAGGGATGCAGGATTGGTTCAACATATGGAAATCAATCAACATAATCTACCACATTAATAAACTTAAAACCAAAACCACATGGTAATTGCAATCAATGCAGAGAAAGCCTTTGACAAAATCCAACACTACTTCATGATCAAAACACTTGAAAGGGAGGGCCTATACCTCGACATAATTATGGTCATATACAAAACTTTTAAAGCTCAAATAATATGCAATGGGGAAAGACTCATGGAGTTCCCACTAAATTCAGGAACAAAGCAGGGGTGCCCACTCTTACCACTGCTCTTCAACATAGTCCTAGAAGTTCTAGCCAATGCAATAAGACAAAAGAAAGACATAAAAGGGATACAAATTGGGAAAGAAGAAGTGAAACTATCCCTTTTTGCAGATGACATGATCCTATACATAACAGATCCAAAGAATAGTATCAGTAAACTCCTGAAGGTGATAAACTCCTTTGGCAAAGTAGCAGGATACAAAGTTAACACACAAAAATCAGTAGCCTTCCTGTATGCAAATGACATGCATACAGAAAAAGCAATCAGAGAAACAGTCCCATTTTTCAATAGACACAAATAAAATCAAATACCTCGGAATAACACCAACCAAGGAGGTGAAAGACTTGTATAATGAAATCATAAAAACGCTTAAGAAGGAAATTGAGGATGACATAAAAAGATGAAAAGACCTCCCATGTTCCTGGATAGGTAGAATTAATATCTTGAAAATGGCAATACTTCCAAAATCTACATACAGATTCAATGCAATACCAATAAAAATACCAGCTTCATTCTTTGCAGACATAGAAAAAATAATCTCCAAATTTATTTGGAATGGCAAAAGTTCTCAGATAGCCAAAGCCATCCTTAGTAAAAGAAGCATGTCAGGTGGTATCACCATACCCGACCTAAGGTTATACTACAAAGCCATTGTAACAAAAACAGCATGGTACTGGCACAAAAATAGACAGATAAACCAATGGAACAGAATTGAAGACACTGCCCTAAGCCCTAAGCTCAAGTAACTATAGTTACTTTGACAAAGATGCCAACAATGTTAACTGGTATAAAGATAGCATCTCTAACAAATGGTGCTGGACAAATTGGATAAATACTTGCAAGAAAATGAATCTAGACCCTCTCCTCTCACCATGCACAAAAATCAACTCCAAATGGATCAAAAACCTCAATGTAAGACCTGAAATTATGAAAACACTGGAAGAAAAAATTGGGGGAACTATCTACAAGATAGAAATAGGGAAAAACTTCCTGAACAAACCTCCGATAGCCCAGGAAGTGCAACAATCACTTAACCAATGGGATCTCATCAAGATAAAAAGCTTCTGTACAGACAAGCATACATACTCAAAGCCAATAGACCACCATCAAACTGGGAGTTAATCTTTGCCAGCTACAATACAGATAGAGGTCTAATATCTAGAACATACAAAGAACTCAAAAAATTAAATAAAAAAAATCACACAGCCCTCTCACAAAATGGGGAGCAGAACTCAATATGAAATTCACAGAGGAAGAAATACAAATGGCCAACTCCCATTTGAGAATAGGTTCAATGTCATTAATCATCAGAGAAATGTAAATCAAAACAAGAATGAGATTCCACCTCACTCCAGTCAGAATGGCAGTCATTAAAAAATCTACCAACAATAGATGCTGATAAGGCAACATTAAAGCAGCCTTAATACTCATCCACCTCGACTCAGGGAACTGTGCGGAAGAGGGGGCAGAAAGATGGTGAGAGCCATGGTGGGGGAGATTATCCAGAGGCATGGCCAGGAGAACGTGGCTGAATACTAGGCTATCCATGATCCCCTGTCACAAGGACTGATCCAGACGACCCATGGAGGAGGTTATCCAGCGGATTGGGGGTGGGGGGCATTGGGGAATTGGGGATAACAACTCATTGTTTGCCCACTAAATAATGAAACTCATTATGGACAATAAATAACAAAAAAAAAGATGCTGGTGAGGATATGGGGAAAAAGGGAATTAGGACCTCACTCTAATCCAGAGAGATCTCATTTACACCGATGATATCTGCAGAAACCCTCTTTATAAAAAGATCGTAATCTAGCAAGACATGGTGGGTCATGTCTGTAATCCTAGCACTTGAGAGACAGACGAAGCAGAAGCATTATCCATGAGTTCAAGGCTGGGAATATAAGCTTAATTGGTAGGGTACTTGTGTAGCACCCACAAAATTCCAGATTTGACCCCTAGACATATAAATGGAGTCTGGTGGTACATGTCTATCCTCACAGCACTTGAGAAATGGAGACAGGAGGATCAGGAGTTCAAGGTCATCCTTATCTACATAGCTAATTTGAGGCCAGCCTGGGATATATGAAAACCTATCTCCAAAAAAAAAAAAAAAAGTGTGCCAGGTGTGGTGGCACATGCCTTTAATCCCAGCACTCAGGAGGCAGAGGTAGGAGAATCACCGTGAGTTTGAGGCCAGCCTGAGACTACAGTGAATTCCAGGTCAGCCTGAGCTAGAGTGAGACTCTACCTCAAAAAAACAAAACCAAAAAAAAGTTGTATAGGAAAAACCCAACGATCCAATCCGTTGGGCTTACTGTGAAGTGTAAAGGTGAAAATGACATATAAAATCTATCCTTACACTCTATAGATGGGAATAATAATTGTTATCATCATCATTATTTTTAATAGACTCCCATCAAATGTTATAGAGTAGCTGGGGATGGTAATTCCAACACTCCGGAGGCTAAACTGGAATCTTGTAAATTTAAGGCCAGCTTGGGTTGCATAACAAAGACACTGTACCAAAAAGCAAAATGTTTCTGAAAATCCGGCTGTGTGGCAAGCTGGGAACAAGAAGACAAAGGCTACAGTTTAGGTCTTACACATTCTCTAGATGCAAAAGATTTGGTCCTAAAGGTACTGCCATTAGGAAGACTTAGTGGGAGGCCCCCAGGTCACTGGAGTCCTGCTCTTGGAGGAGGTGGTAGAACCCTAGCCTCTTCTTTCTTTCCTTGTTTGCTTTTCAGGCATTAGGTCAGTGGAGTGTGTTCTACCAAGTGCTCTCACTGTGGTATCCTGCCACAAGCTCAAAGCCACAAGGCCACTGACCTTGAACTAGAACCTCTAAAACTGAGAGCCTTTTATTTTTTGTTTGTTTGTTTGTTTGTTTTAGACAAGGCCTTGATAAGTGGCCCTCACTAGCCTGGAACTAGTTATGTAAACCAGGTGTGGTGGTCTGAGTCAGGTGTCCCTCATAAATTCATGTTCTAAATGCTTGATCACCAACTGGTGGCAATTGGGAGGTTGAGCCTTGCTGGAGAAGGTGTGTTGCTGAGGTTTATCAGCCCTAGCTTAAGAGTGTTAGTTTGGGTCACTCTCTTGCTGCTGGGTGGCTGAGGTGATGTCCAGCCTCTGCTCATGCCACACTTTGCCCTGCATTCATGAAGCTTCCCCTTGAGACTTTAAGCCAAATTAGACAACTTTCCTCCCATTAGATGATTTTGCTCAGGTGTTTTGTCCCAGAAACAGGAAGGTAACTATACCATCAGGCTGGCCTCAAACTGGCAAACTTTTACCTTTATAAGTTTATTATCTCAGGTATTTTGTTACAGTGCTGAAAAACTAACCAACCCAATAAGCATAGGCCTATACTACCAAAGAACTTACAGTCTACTAATCAGTGACAAGCTACAGGTTTTGTGACATGGAAATCTAGTTGAAATCATCTGGGATGGTTTCTCTGATATTTTTAAAAATATTTTTATATATTTATTCCCAAGGAAAGAAAGAGGGGGGAGAGAGAGAATGGATGCTCTAGGACCTTTTTCCATTGCAAATGTACTTCAAATACATGAGCCACTTTGTGCATCTGCCTTTACATGGGTACTGGGGGAATTGAACCTGAGCCATCAGGCTCTGATAAACTCTTAAACTGAGTCCTAAAGAATCAAGTGGAGAATGCTGGAACAAACAGTACGATACAAAAGTAACGACACTGAGACGCTGAAGCCCAGGAGACTATAGACGGTTGGTTGCTGGGTTTGGATCTGGCCAGAAAGAAATAGCATCATTAACAAAGACAAAGACACAGGTGTCAGGAGGTTGGGCAAAAAGGGTCTTCTCATGTGATTGGTTGGCTTGCTTTGTGGGACCCTGCTGACAGACATAGAGGACAAAGGGTTAAAGGGAAGTTGAGACTGGCCTGGAACCCCAATAATATCATCCTGAGATGGGCAGGAGTTTGGCTGTCTCTTTCCCTCCCCAAACTCCAGCCACCTGTTGGTCCCCAGCAAACACTGATAAGTCCAGGTGTTTCAAGGCCTGAGTTGATTAAGTTCACATAATTTAGCTATAAGGTAATGACAAGCTATAAGGTAAGACCCAGGCAACAAGAAAGTCCCTCTAGCTTATCTATGCAGCTGCCCCCTAACAATCCTTTCATAAAACATCCACAGGCCACCCTGCCCCCACCAATCCCCTTGCCACTTGTCCCCCTGCCTCTCCTTTTCCTCCTAAATAAAAACACCCTCCCCAACCTAATAAATGAGCTGTTCACTGTAACTATCTCCCGAGAGTTCTTCCTCTCATCGGCTCACCGCTGTTTGGGGAAAGTTTAAGACCAGGTTTTGTTATATAGCACAAATTCACCTCAAACTCATCATCCTCTTGCCTCTGCCTCCCACGTGTTGGTCTAACAAGCCTCACGTTTTTATCAGTCGCTAACCCAGAATCCATATCCTGGGAGGCCAGGCACATAGGACCCTGGTGTCACCAATTGCCAGTGCCATGTAAATACTCCCTTGGAAGTAAAGGTTAATAACCCAGGAAGCAGTAACATTTAAAGGCTGGCCTGAAGGTTGGTACCAAGCTAAGAAATAGCAAGGCTTGGTGCTTAGAAGCGAGATGAGAAAAAATAAGCATAAACTAGAGAGTTGTTAATAAATATTTATATAGATTTATATCAATCTTGAATTTCATAATTATGTGCCTACATCAAGCAGTAATATTGCGTGAAATGATAGTGATGACAGTTTTCTACTGTCCTTACCTAACTACAGCAAACAGCAACGATACAATTGCATCCCCCAAACAGCCATATTTTATTCAACTCTGGGGTATCCCTTTATAGCCTGTAAAATCTACAAATTCTGGAACAACCACCATGATACTTAGCCGATCTCCTGTGTCCTCGAGCTATCGTGTTGAATCTCTCTTTGAAGTTTTTTGCTTCTAAAAATGTGTAACGGGGTCTGTGGATTCGTGTGCACCCTCACAAATGTAATATTCTTTATGTACACAGCACGTTGAGAAAAGAGCACTGTCATTTCCCCATGAAATATAAATGTCAAACTCATGCATAATTTAGTCAGCATTAAAACCAACAGACCAGGTCGTTTTTGTTGTTGATTATGGCCCTTTGGTTCTTTCTGATGTGCACCATTAATCAGTCCAATCAGCATCTAAAATGCCCCATTTCTGTCAACTAATAAACACTGAAATGCAGGTGTAAAGCTAAATTGGAAAATGCTTTTGAACAAGGTATCTCTAGGTCTAACTCTAGGCTGGTCTCCTAGCTCTGTCACCTAACTGTAATTAAAAGATCTTTAAGGGCTGAGGAGATGGTTCAATGGGTAAAAACACTTGCTGTGTAAGCATGAGGCCTAGGGTTTAATCCTCCCACCTATGTGAAAAGCGACATGGCCCCACATGCCTATAAGCCTATCACCTAGAGGGGCCAAGACAGGAGAATTGCTGGGACTTCCTGGTCAGCCCGTCTGAATGAAAATCGGATGGGGGAGGGGGAGCATCGGGGAATTGGGGATAACAACTCATTGTTTGCCCACTAAATTATGTGACTCATTATGGACAATTAAAAAAAAATCAGCACGAGCTCTAAATGCCATGAGAGACCCTGTCTCAAGGGAAGAAGACAGAAAAATAATACCCAATGTCCTGTGCCCTCCACACCTGTGCCTACAGTGCCCACACACACCACCACCACAAACTACACACAAAAATAAATTAAATTAAAAGCAGACAATAATTATTTTGGGGGGATTGTTTGGGATACTTAGAGAAGCCTATTTTTTTCTATTGCTCTCCATTTTATTTTTTTAGTATATCTTTATTTTCCATAGTTAGATACACTGTATAAGCAAATAATGTGTTGGTATCCCCAATTCCCCGATTTCCCTCCTCCCTGTCCCAAATCAGCTGGATATCCTCCTCCGTGGGCAGTCTGGATCAGTCTATGGGGTAGGGGGTTATGGATAGCCTAGGAGTCAACCTGGTTCCACCCCCCTTTGTATACTGTTACTGAGGGGGGCCATGTCTCTGGATATTCTCCCCCACCATGGCTCTCACAATCTTTCCGCCCCCTCTTCTGCTCAGTTCCCTGAGTCATGGTGGGTGAGAATTAAGGCTGCTTTATTGTTGAGGTCTGGGGGGGGGGGTCTGTACTTCCTTAGCTCCTAAAATGCTGAACGAAGCAGCCAGCCTTGTCCTTTGTTAAGATGTACATACTGTCCCCTGTCTAGCAGCAGAATAAACTCAGTCACAGGCTTCCCTGTCACTTCCTTCAATCACTTTCCCCTCAATCACTGGGTACTCTCTCCAGTGTGTCCTTAGGTGCTGAGTTCCTGGTGCCTTTGCAAATGTCACTTGGTCATTTCATTCTAATGAGAGCCAGTTTAGAAATTTGAAACAAACTACTATTAAAGTTTTAATCACTTTGTATCTTTTAGTTGTTTTTTCCAGGTAAGCTCTCCCATGATGACCTGGAATTCATTATGTCGTCCCTGGCCTTGAACTCTCTACCTCTGCCTCCCAAGTACTGGGATTAAAGGCTTGCTCTAATCACTTTATATCTTAAAAGGAAATGTTTTGTAGGACCCATGAAGAGACCACAATGGCTAATAACATAAACTTTAAATTGGAACTGAATTTGAGTGTTAGCTCTGTGATCTACTACTAGCTGAAAACCTCCGACAAGTTATTGAAATTCTCTTCCTATGGTTCTTCATCTAAACCCCAAGGATGTTGGTATCTGTCTCATGGCTGAGTTCCTAGCCCATAGGGTGCAAGCAATGTCTGTCACTCATGCAATCGCTTCTTATGAAGAGCTTAGTATGTTCCTAGCATGTTTTTTTTAGGTTAGATGATGTATGGGGAATAAAATGTGCACAGCCTTGGCATTTCATGGAGGTTCCACTCCAGTAGGGGAAACACATCATCATTTGAGAAGTCAGCATACAATTAGGAGTCATGATAACAGCTGAGATGACAAGGGCCTGACACACAACACCAAAGGAAGGTGCATTGGTTACATTCTCACTGAGGTGACCACATACCTGACTTCTTAAGAAGCAGCAGGGAACAGGGCTGGGTATCCCAGACAGGCTTGCTGTGGAAAGACGGCAGTTGGGAGTCAGCAACATTAGAGGCAGAAAATAGAACTAAGAGAAGCAAACCTGGCATGCCCTTTCATCCTGGCACTCGGGAGGCTGAGGTAGGAGGATCACCATGAGTTCAAGGCCAGCCTAGGGCTACAGAGTGAGTTCCAGGTCAGCCTGGGCTAGATTGAGAGCCTGTCTTAAAAAGAAAAAAAAAGAAAGAAAGAAGAAGGAAGAAAAGAAGGGCTTATATTGTGTTCCATTTAAGAAGGGGGGCAGTCCAGTAAGGCAGGGAAAGCAAGACAGCGGGAGGGCAGGAGCGGGAGGTATGAGCTCACATTGCCTAGCAGTCAGGAAGGAGAGCTAGGCTAGCCCCCCTCAAAGCCACCTCAGTGATTTGCTCCCTTCAGCAAGGCTCTACCCTAATCGTGCCACAACCTTCCAGAACAGTACCACTGGCTAGGAACACGTGAGCCTATGGGGACATTTAACATTGAAACTATCGTAGAAGGAGAACCTATAATAGATGGAGTGATCAGGAAAGGCCTGCCTCTCTGAGAAGTCATCTTTCACGTGTAATGAGGACAATGTCCCCGATGTGGAAGTGTCATGGTTTGATACAGGTGTCCCCCACAAACAATTGAATGTGTTCTGATAGATCGATCCTCAGCTGATGGCAGTTTGGGTTTTACAACCTCGATGAAGCTGTGTTGTCGGGGGCAGGCTTATGGGGTTCTAAGCCAGCTTCCCCTTGCCAGTGTTTGGCACACCTTCCTGCCGCTGTTTGCAGTGCTGTGGCGGAGGTGATGTCCAGCCCTCTGCTCATGCCATCGTTTTCCCTGCCAGAATGGAGTCTCCCCTCGAGTCCCTAAGCCAAATAAACCCATTCCTCAACAAGCCGCTTTTGTTTGGGTTCTTTCTGTGCAGCAACCAGAATGATGACCGCAACAGTTTTGGTACCAGGATGTGGGGTCATCTGTTGCTGCTAGAACCCTCATCTTGTGGCTTTGGTCTTCTGAAAGTGATCAACAGGAGGAATGTGGAAGGACTGGAAATCTCGGCCTAAGAGATGCCTCGCAGTATTGTGAGTACAGCGTGATGGTCAGAGTTAAAAGACCTGAATGTAATGAGAACT